>JACEII010000115.1:155493-182356 GCA_014332785.1 Antheraea mylitta
TTCTTTATATTATATCCATAATTTTGTGTTATTTGGCTCTATATTGTGTAATGTTGGAAGTAATAAAAAACAATGTGACTCTTGATAGAAAACTGTCAGAATCAAAAGGTATACAAATGACATATAGAAGAGTTTTTGGCGAGATCTTGGAATGCCATGTAGAGGTCTTTATATTTTACCCATAATCTTGTGTTATTTGGCTCTATATTGGGTAATGTTGGAAGCAATAAAAAACAATGTGACTCTTGATAGAAAACTGTCAAAATCAAAAGATATATAAAGGACATATAAGAGAGTTTTTGACGGGATCTTGGAATGCCATGTAGTGTTCTTTAAATTTTTTCCATGATCTTGTGTTATTTGGCTCTATATTGTGTAATGTTGGTGGTGCTTTACGTAATATAGTTTGGTTATTGTGCACAAGTGGATAGGAAATAATACCACGGAGCAAAAATTCTGACTTACGACAAAAATTCCCTGGAAAGTTCTAACAAGATAGCCACCATCTTGTTAGTTCATTGAAATAATATCAAGAAACTTGTAATATCGTTACTCACTTGATAAGGGCAGGAATAGACTACTCGAAGACTTTTTACCAAAAATAAAATAGAAGAAGTACATATAGGAGATTTTTTGACAGGATATTGGAATGTCATGTTGTGGATTTTATATTTTACTCAGTATCTTGTGATATCCACTCGAGCGTTGAATGTCCCAATTTGGAACTCAGTAAAAATGTCGTTAAGTGTAGTGCGTTCTGTATTAGTACGCACTGTAAATATTTATTTTGAGGCAGATTTTTTTTATTTAGTCCTTGGCCTCTGTGGAAAAATCCACAACTCTGCCAGTGTCATGTACATTAAGAACAACTACGATGCTAATTCAACAACAAAAGATTCGAAGTTGGTTTCCACCACCACCATTTATGTGTAACATATAACAAAAGGATAATACACCATCGGTATTAGCAAATTCCTAAGTTAATAGATATATGCCTAATATGAATAAATATACATCTATATAAGGCATATTTTAACGAGTAATACAGATATTACTTTTTCGCGCGAATTAAAAATATTTTAAGAATGTACCATCTTACAGGTAGATTAGCACATCTGTGGTACAAAAAAGTTGAGATCTCTTAACAATTGAAGAAGACCTTGTTTTTTCTTCTAAGTTTAAAAACAGTGCAGTATAAAAATTATTTTAAAATATGCTATAATTATTTTTTATTTTCTCATATATGTAAGATTGTATAAAAATATAATATTATATCCAACAAGCGTTTTATTTCCTGTTAATCGTAAATAAAAGTTGAGCTTTAGATAATCTATATCATTTCTCATAGAACGTCACAAACTCACAAACTATACCTCTTTATAATATTAGTATAGATACAGTGCAATCATTTTGTTGTGATCGAATGACGATTAAAAAACATTGAGCGGGGCACCTGGCAAATGTGAAACATCAAGAAGAGTTATAATATTGCTAAAACTGTTTATAACTGATCCAACTAAAGCTTTTTGCTCGTTTTATCTCAATGACATACTTGCAATGTTGTATTTTCACCACATTTTCTATTATGATATACTTAGTGACTTCTTGTGGTATTTTAATCATGTATTTTTAAAAATCTAGCGACTTTTTGACGTTTGGAGACTTTTTATTTCTACGGCAACACTGTCGAGTAGCATTTCAGTTCAAATTTTAACCTGGATACTAGCTTTGGGACAGATTGGTCCCAGCTCGCTTTTTAAAAAATTTCTAAATTTCCCGCCATCGGCAAAGACATTTAGTACATGTACCATATGAGTCTATAAATCTATGGTCACAATAATATATTTAATTATATTCAGATTATATATGGTTTTTATATTATCATGTATTTGATATTATTTTCATAAAAATTATATCTAATTTAAAATATATTTTGTTTTTTTTTCTTATGATCGATAAAATATTGTATATTTTCTTGAAATAAGTTTTATATGAAATAAGGAGAAAGAATAATAGTAAAGTTAATTGGCTGAAAACTATTGTTATCATATTCATTTGTCTAAATTATTCAATATTTAATTTGATATATTCATATTGTAGTAGTTTAATGTATATTTAGTTCAGTATTTAATGTAAAATATTTTTTCTAACCTAAAAGTATAAATACAATAGCTAAGTTGGACATTTCGTGGTTTAGTACAAAAAATAGTTCTTAAAAATTAGATAATAATGTAATAATACATTTTGCATAATAATTGGAATTTCACATTACATCATTTATAATTATTCAAATCTTATAATAAATCCAGTATTTTTTTAAACCTTATACTGCCGAACTGTTTGCTAACCTTTGCATCATAAGGTCTATTTTCGTTTGTATGGCGCTTAAATCTTTATGGTTTTTCACCAATACAGGTGTTAACATCGATGTTTTGATTTCGATAACATCGACACATCCATTACTTTGCCGTGCGATGATACTGGGCATATTACTATTTCTCATAATGAACAGACTGCATTTAAGTCAATATCGCCCAGAAATACCACCCACCTATGGTGTCGTGTAAAATTAATTGAAAATTGTGTCATGGGTTGCGATAAATTTCTTTGTTTTCGTAAACTTATGTTTGCTTAAAATTTGAGAGCTATTTACCACGTGGTTTTTGTTTCAAATTTATAATTAATTTTAATTGTCATTTACACACACACATATATATAATGTTTATATAATGTTTATATAATTAAAGTTTGGCAAATAGCAAATAACTGAGTAGCCATTATGAAAACCTTTGAAATCTTCATTTATAGAAGTATATCCTTTGACAAAAGAACCCTAATAAAGTTCAAACTTTAGAAAAACTATTAACTATGGTCGAATGTCGACCTCTGGGCGCCCACTAGTTCCACAAAATATAGAACCAAAAACATAAGGTTACGAATTAGGTATAAAATGCACCAAATGACAGAGTGAGATCCCGGCAAAAACCTAAAAGAATTCCCTTAATACTTTTTTTTTTTATCTTTATTTTTGGCAATGAATCATTCAGATTATTACTGCCATTGTTACGTAGTCAATAATTTTACAAGCATCGTGCAATCACTTCAATAATAAGCGTCGTGTCAGTCAATATTCTAACAAGATGGTGTATCCCTTGTTAGAACTTTCCAGGGAGTTTTTGTAGCATCTCAGAATTTGATGCTCCGTGGTATTATTTTCCATTCACTTCACTAATATACGATAAACTAACTATATTACGCAAAACACTACCAAATTTACAAGATATAAAGTAATAACACAAGATTATGAATAAAATATAAAATCCATTACATAACAGACAGATCCCGCCAAAAACTCTCCTTAATACTTATTTAAACATTTATTTTGTTACAGAATATATCACTAGATGGCGTTGTAATATAATTTTAGATTCGACTATAAGTCTATTTTATTTTTGGAACCAGTCTTCTATTTAGTAGACTATTACTGCCATTTTCCAGTGAGTAACGATATTACAAGTTTATTGATACAAATTCAATAAACCAACAAGATGGTGGCCGTCTTCTTAGTAATGTTTAGCACAAACTAAAATGTAACATATATTAAATTACCTTATGTAAAGCAGGTATTATGACGTAAAAGTCTCTTAAATAAAATAAGACTTGCGATGCTTAATATTGTAAAGTATATAACAACGTATTGTGAATGTGTTGGGTCATAATATTTCATATAAAGTTTCGTATGTTTGTGTAATTAAGTAATTATGTTTCGAATATTAAAGAGTCTCACGTTGTTTAATATAATGTCTTATGTAGTAATAAAGTTCTATGTCGTTTATGTAATGTTCTATATAGAATTAATGAGTATTATGTCGTTTAATGTCTCGTATATGGAATATCTCACGGTAAACTCTTATGTGTTGATATATAATGTTTGTGTTAATGTAACTTGAGTCATAACGTTTTGAAAACAGTAAATAATGTGTTCTTATGTATATTACTCAAGTAAATAGCCTTATGTAACGTTTAAAAATATCGGTAACAATAATTTGAATTTAACAGCCAAACCGATTATTATTATTATTATTTGAAGGAAATTATACTGAACCACCACGTAAAATGTATCGTCGATTCATGTAAACTGTAAATGTGTATGGTAAATGGCGGCATCCTTAGGACGCAAATAATGTACTAGATGTAAGTCTGTAATCAGGTACTTATATATGAAAAATCGTGTGTAAACCACCGGCTCTCAAGACACGATTACAATAATGTAAAACTATTCGTTTAATATACAGTCCACTGAAGTTCTAACTTTGTACTATTGTTTTATTGAACCCGGAAGAGACCTTGACCCCAACAACTTAGTACCTGGACAAAATAAAAAAAAAATAAAAAAAAAACGTCGAAGCTACCACGGGTTCGGACAAACAACCCAGTCATCGAGAAGAACTGGCAACAAACTTGATCTGGTTTATCATTTTCACAAATATAAATAACTTAGCTTCTGCCCGCGAGTTCGCTCGCGTTTTTTTTATTTTTTTTTTATATCATAGGAGGCAAACGAACAGATGGGTCACCTGATGTTAGGTGATCACCACCGTCCATTGACACTTGCAACATCAGGGGAGTTACAAGTGCGTTGCTAGCCTGTGTTTGGGAGGAGGGCGGGAGGGGGGGAAGGAAGGGAAGGAGGAAGGGGAAGGGGATGGTAGGTGGGTCTCCGGTTCTCTCACTGACCGAACGAAACGCAACAGTGCAAGCACTGTTCATTCACGTCGGTTTTCTGTGAGAGGGTGGTGCTTCCCCGGACGAGCCGACCCATTCGTGCTGAAAACAATAATAGCCTCAGCTTGGCTCTACCACTACTAACTCGCGTGTAGTAGTTAGTTTGGACTAACGCTAACATGCAGCGGAAGCTCTTAGAAGATTTTAAAAACATTCTTCATTGGTGCTCCGCCCCTATTGTTTGACCGTACGGCGTTTCACAATAAGCAGTTATGATTAACCCTGAAAAAGGTCTCTTTAAAGTCGTTCATTGAAGCTAGGTTTGATTTTTTTTACGTTTATATACTTCCCATACTTTTAAAAGTTTCAGAACAAACTTTATCTTAGGTTCTCTTGGTTCTATATTAGTATTTGTTTTGATATTATTATTTTTATATGTAACTATGAACTATAGACGACTGAAGGATGTGACCCTTTAAACGTTTACTTGGTATACAGTATATGCTATATGACTTGTAATTATAATCGCATTTATTTCTATAACATAGTTCTATATACGAGTATATTATTATTGCAATGGTTTACTGTAGCTAAGTTTGAATTATTCGACAATGTACACTCCGGAAAATACCAATATTATTAATTCAAGTCAATATACACCAATTGACGTGATAGGACGTTCTGAATCCGCGCACACGAATACCACACTGGTTGTAACCGTCGCCAATGTTGAATGGAAATCAGTGAGTAATAACTTGAAAAGATTGTACGGAAATAGTGAAGAAATTTAATGGATACTAGCCTCTACTAGCCTCGTTCGCGTCGAAGAATTACTTTAGGCTAACGCTAGCACGCAGTGGAAGCTCTCAAGGAGCAAAACCCAATTTTAACACATTCTTCATTGGTGCTCCGCTCCTATTAGTCTTAGCGTGATGATATATATCCTAGAACCGTCTTGGATAAATGAGCTATATAACACTGAAATAATTTTTCAAATTAGACCAGTAGTTCCTGAGATTATCCCCTACAATGTAGGTGGTAGAGTCACGCTGTAGCTATTATTGGTTTCAGCATGAATGGGTCGGCTCGTTCAGGGTAGCACCACCCTCTCACAGAAAACTGACGTGAAGGAACAGTGCTTGCATTGTTACGTTTCGTTCGGTCAGTGAGAGCGCCGGAGACCCATCTCCCCTCTCCTCTCCCTTCCCACTTTCCTTTCTCTCCATTCTCCCAAACAGAGGCTGGTAACGCATTTGTGATTACTCTGGAGTTGTTAGTGTCTATGGACGGCGGTGATCGCTTATCAACAGGTGACCCGCATGTTCGTTGCCTCCTATGATGAAAAACCTTACAAACTTTACCTCTTTATAATATTAGTATAGATAGATATAGATTTTGCTATCAAAACCAACAGATGTGAAAACCAAACTAATGTCAATAATTATAATAAATAAATTCTAAAATTGAAATATTGTCATTCACGCTATAAATTATTTAAAAATTAAAAAGATAAGTAGTTTTTTTTTTGAGTTTTCACTTCTGCCGGTAGTCCTTATGATTGCCTAGACTTATTTATATTACCTTTTTTTTATTTTCTATAGGGTGATAGAGAAGACTGCTTTCGAAAATTCCTTATCACTGTGCAATGGTGTCGTCACGTTGTTTTCCAATAGAAAAATCAAACTAATTATGGACTTCAATCGTCATTTTAAAATTTGCGCGAATCACGTGAAATACTGGTTTTTTCATAAACGGTTCATGTCACGCTGTCATTAGAGATGTACCGATGATATATTTTTATCGATTATTTACTTTTTGTTCACAAATAAACTAGTGCTCATCGTTGATGTTGCACAAATACACACAGTATTATTGTAATGTTATAACTAATGAAGCTACTTGTTGGGGCTTTATAAAGTCAAAGTCAAATAAGTCCATAACGTAAACGACCGGTTTCTGTTGCATTTTTTTAAATCTATGAAAGTTTGCTTTTGGATATAAAGTCCTGAAGATAAATTTTACTCCGCTGCCCTGGTCATGCGCTGGGGTCGCCCGTGGATGGTGAAAAAACGGGGACCCACGTCTCAGAAAGAATTCTCCCTCAGTTCCTCACTTGGAGCGGCGGCAATATGCGGCGGCACACGGGCCTTCATTTACCGGTGACCAACAACCCCGCGTCCGCCACCTGAAGGTTCGTTAGGGAGGCATGGGATGGAATACGCCTGCAGCTCTTCGTCGCCCACGGCTCGCATTTACCTTTATCCCATCTAGGTTGACTCGGCGCAACATGTTTTCCTTTTTCACTCTCCTTTCTCAGATATCATCTCAGAATTCACACCTTTCATACACATGTCATTTTTCACACAGTTTAACCATACCTTTTTCTGTCTCTTCTAGTTTTATTTGTGTCCACCTCCATACTTAAAACTATTCTAGATGATGCTAACCTATAGAATAATACTTCATTATAGACATTTACACTAATAATTGATTGAGCAGTTGGAAAGTGTGATCCGAAGTGACAATAGTTACAAGTAAAGGGATTAAAGAGGAGGCCTCCTACATTTGCGGCAACAGCGAAAAGGTGAGTGAGACCTTTTTTTTTCTACATCCCTCCGGCCGTTGTAAATTGTTTGCGACCAACAGGGTATTAAAAACAGCCGAATTATCAAACCTTTTTGTAAAATAACAACTAGCGAGAACATATTCAACTTCTCTGTCACTGATGATATTTTCAAACTTTATATGATATATTTTTATTCTAACGAATCTAGTTACACCACACATCGTAACAATCGCATCTCTGCCGCATGCAGTTTTCTCTTATCAGTTTCTTTTGTAACCCAGCACTCAGATGCGTTGCAGTATGACTGTGACATAATTGTTTTATACAACTTTGACCTGCGTTTATCCTATTCCTTACGTTATTGTCTACGCTGCCGTTCTTTTGGATCAATTTACTGATGTATCGGAATTTGTAGCAGTCTGGTATTAGTAATTTTAGTAGTGAAACAGCTCAACGTACAAAGTAAGGAGTATTTAAAAAAACTCTTACTGAAATATTCACCATAATCATCAGCCTATAAGAGATTCATTCCAGGGCGACAGGCATTTTCCTGAAGGAAGGTATGAGCATAATGACCACACCAGCTAACGACGTATTTACAATTTTAAACTCTGAGAAATCCAGTGTTGTATGTTTTCCCACTTATAATAATGTTACAAGAACAGGGTTCAGGTTCTCTCACGATGTTTTCCTTCCATCAGCCGATAGTGTTACCTATGTAAATTAGTAAAAATACGCGAATTTTGATAAATTGGTTCTGGAGTTCAAATCTGCGAACATTGAAATGACACTGTCACCGGTGAAACAACCAGACCACCACGACTTAAAAAAACTTAGTAACTGGTACACTGAAAAATATTGGTACACATAAATATCTTATTTAGATAAAACAATAATGATGGCAGTTAACGTTTGTGCAAGCGGTCCTCAGAACCGTAATTTAACATTTTAAAGTATTTATCATATAAATTATCTAACAAATATACAGGATCAAAAACTATAAATCATTTTTAAACTGAATTATAATTGTTGTTATATAAAGGCGATATATATCGAAATATCGATTTTATTTTCGGTAGATCGAACACCCATATTGATACTTTTATAAATTTCGATACATCAAAATTCAGACAAAATTCCAAAAAATCAACAGCCCTACTTCAGCCTATTAAGTCGGATCCACGGAATAGTTAGCTATTCTTTGTTCCATCGTGTTATTTACAAAGTGTTACGAGCGATTTTGCATACACATGTCATAGTCGAATCTAGCGGACAGGACATTCTACTTAAGTGTATGTGGATTCTACCGAAAACGTAAGTTATTAAACATTAGCCGTTTAATAGATATTTTGCGAGTTTTTGGCGTGATGTTGAAATGTCATGTAGTGGATTTTATATTTTATTCATAGTCTTACGTAATTCGGCTCTATATTTAGTAATATTGGTGTGTGTTACGTGAAGTACTTCGGTCATCTTTGCAAAAGTGAAGTATATCGCAGATAATAACACGGAGCATGGATTCTAACTCCCACAAATACTAATAAGTTCTAACAAGAGGACCACCGTATTGTTAGAACATTGAAACGATCGTAAGAAATTTTGTAAGATTTTTACCTACACGACAATGACAGTAATAATGTACTAGAAAATTGGTTGCAAAAAAACAATAACTTAATAAATGTTTGCTCTAAATACAACTTTACAGGAAAATTAATTATTTATTTTATTGATTATCTATATTATTGTCCCAACTCTAGTCATGACTAAAGGCATCCCCACCGCACGACGTTCTGTATTATTTTAATCTATGACATAGATAGACAACACCGTTGTTGCCGTTTTAGCGACTTTGTCGCTGGATCTAGCGGGTTTTGGACATGCTTAATGAATTTTTTATTAAATTTAGGGCCTTAAAAAATTTTGACACTATTTGAATATTGTAAAGTATTTTGGTGCTAATTTAATTGTAATTACTGGTAGCAAAATGAATTGCTGATGTTGTTTTTTGGAATTTCCCTACCAGAATGACGTTCGATCTCGGGGTCAACCAGAATGAAAACAGCAAGTAGAGTTATGTCTAAAAGTAAGTCTAATCCAACTAAAGCCTTTTGTTCGTTTTATCACGTTGACGTATTCGCAATATAGTATTTTCTCCATATTTTTTACCTTGGAATATTATGAAGCATTTAGCGACTTCTGGCGGATTTTTTAATTATGTATTCTTACAAATCTAGCGACTTTTTAACTGTGGAGACTTTTTTATTTCTTAAGCGGCAACACTGCAGACAACATCGGACACTGGACAGTGTTGATCGGTCGCTTGTTCCAAAGATAAATGTGATAAGTTTATACTAATGTAATTTAAAAGTTTCTAATTAATGAAGAGTTAATTACTTAAATGAAATGTTGAGTTTTATTCAGTGTTTATAGGTGTTCAGTAAAGTATTTTTTTATGTTTAAACTTAATAGGTTGTGGTGTAATATTAAAAACAATAAAGTTATATACCTGTTGCTATTTGATTTCTTTATTATAAAAACTGTACATCAAGTCTACACTAATATTATAAAGAGGTAAAGTTTGTGACGTTGTGACGTTGTAGGGGGTAATCTCAGGAATTACTGGTCCGATTTGAAAAATTCCTTCAGTGTTATATAGCTCATTTATCGAGGATGGTTATAGAATATGTCAACACGCTAAGACCAATAGGAGTGGAACACCAATGAAGAATGTTTAAAAATCAGGGTTTTATTACTTTTCATAGCCTCTACTGCGTGTTAGCGTTAGTCCAAAGTAACTATTCCACGTGAACGAAGTCGTGGGCAGAGTCTAGTAGTTAATATTACAATCTGTTGAGTCATTCAGGCCACACTATTTGGATTTTCCTCAAGAGCATACAAGTTTTACGATTTAATTATGTGAATTATGAATTGATATATTTTAATTATAAAACAACATAGAATTACATTCTCAAATTAGGAAGAATTATCTGTGAAGATAATATAAAGATTATTGCTGTGCCCGCGACTTCGTCTGCGTGCAACTTTAACTACAAACCAGTGATTAATAAAATCATCTGAATGTATTAAGCCCATTTAGTTATCTACTTTTCTCTCGTACTTAAGTCGCGTCGTCATTAAACTTACAATAACTTTTGATAGAGTGAACTGATTTTAGGACTAAATGTAACTCGAAGATATGCTTTATGATTTTCTTGAAGAACGAACGTAGTGCTTAAGCAGTGATTTTGTAGGTGGTAGAGCCCCGCTGAAGCTATTTTTGGTTTCAGCATGAATGGGTCGGCTCCTCCTGGGTAGTACCACCCCTCTCACAGATAGCGGACGTGAAATAACAGTGCTTGCATTGTTGTGTTTCGTTCGGTCAGTGAGAGAGCCGGAGGCCCACGTCCCTTCTTCTTTCCTGCTTTCCTTTTCCTTCTTCCATATACAGGCTGGCAACGCACTTGCGACGTCCCTGATGTCGCTAGTGTGTATGGACGGTAGTGATCACTTAACATCATGTGACCCACCAGTTCGTTTGCCTCCTTTGATATAAAAAAAAACTGATGCGTGTTCCAACAGACAGACAGATAGACAGACCGACAGAATTTTCTAAAAATAATTGAAATGTATTTTATTGCTTATTACTAGACACCTGCCACATATTTTTTTTACTAAATCTTTTTTTTTTTCGTAATGACTACGCTATTGACCCAGCAAGCTATTAACAGCTTCACTGGACTACTAAGGCGAGCGCTTGCGGCACTCAGCCGATTTTATTTGAGCAACTAGCTCAAGGGTGCACGGCACACCTCGGCTTGGGCTGTTGCCTGATACATGCAATTCGCGACCTATCTTTTTTTTTTTTTTTACGTGGGGAAATCCCTTATGGATACCCACCCTCCCTGGGCAGAGGGTGGGTTATGTCCGACTCCCACGGACTAAAACCCCACGGTGTACGTCTTCCGCTATTGTTGGGGCGGCACGAGATCTCTATAGACTTCATCGTGCCGCCCCAGCGGTGTGGCCCAGCGGCAGAAATGCCGCCGCCGAGCCTCGTCTTGTAAGGAGACAGCCGGGTACACACCGGCCGACTCCTTCTCGTCTGCCGGACCTGTGCAATGGGAAGATGGGGGCTCCAGCCCCACCCGTCCCTAGGTCCGGCTACGGTGGCGGGAGGAGGCGGTCAAACTGCCGCCTCCTCCTGCCTGTCCTCCTTTGGCGGAGACGGCCGCTTAACGGGTCGTTCTCGCGGACCCTCTCCGCCGCCTCCTTCTGCGAGACGACTTCCTCGCCGAAGGAGGCAACTGCATTCCAGACGTCCTCGCTACCGAGCATGGCCGCGACCACGCTCGGCAGCGAGAGGTTCCCTCCTACCGCCGCAGCCAGAATGCGGCGTTGCTCCTCCCACGCAGCACAATCAGAAAGTGTGTGCTGCGCGGTGTCCGGTTCAACGCCGCACTCGTGACATACGGCGGTCGGCTCCCTGCGTGCTATCCGGTACAGGTACCAACCGAAGCACCCGTGCCCGGTCAGCACCTGCACCAGACGAAACGTCAGGGAGCCCCATCCTCTATTGCACCATTGGGACAGGACCGGGCGGACGGCATCGATGGTATATCGATCGTACTGCGCATCCGCCAGGTCCCGCCCCCACCTCTCCACTCACAGCCCTCTCTCAACTTCTCTTATTTTCTCTAGTTCCCCGGGAGCTAGAGGCTCTCCCATCTGTATATATGGCGGCAAGCACCTCCGCCTCCAGCTCCCAGGGAAGAGAGCCGGCCAGCACCATGGCCGCCGCAAAGGACACCGTCCGGTAACCCCGTATCACCCTCCACGCCACAGTACGCTGCGCGGCTCGCAGCGCACGGATATTGGTGGCGTTGAGGGCGTCCACCCATAACGGTGCCCCGTAGGCGGCCATGGACCGCACCACCCCCATGTATAGGCGGCGACAGGCGGCACCCGGCCCCCCCGTATTGGGGACGAGTCGTCCGAGCGCCGCTGCCGCCCCAACTATGCGCGGTCCGAGCCCCTTGAAATGGGGCTCGAACCGCCAGCGTCCGTCCAGGGTGAGGCCCAGATACTTCATCCGGGTCCCCACCCTGACACGGACTCCCTCCACATATATGTGGGCCCCCGGAGGTGGCCCCTTCCGAGGCCCATGGGACATTAGGGCCTCGGTCTTCTCGAGGGCCACCTCGAGGCCCAGTCTCCTGATGCGCCCGATCACGAGAGTGACAGCCTCCGTTGCCAGGCGCAGCAAACTACTTATTTCCCCCCCTCGGGCTACGACTAGGGTGTCGTCCGCATAGCAAACGAGGCGCGCTCCAGAAGGGAGCGCGCCGCGGAGCACCCAGTCGTAGCCCATGTTCCACAGGAGTGGCCCTAACGCCGACCCCTGCGGAACCCCCCGCGCCGTGTTGCGCCGGACCATCCGCCCTCTGGCGTCCACGAAGGCGACCTCTCTCCCGTCTAGGTACGCCTCCAACAGCCGCCGCAGATACAGGGGCACTCCGAAATACCGGAGCGCCTCCAGTATGACGCTGTGCGGCAGACTGTTGAAGGCGTTGGCGATGTCCAAGGACACCGCCAAAATTCTTTCGCCCTCAGAGGTCGCCTCCGTGGAGACCTTTTTCAGGAGAGTCAGGGCGTCCAGCGTGGAACGCCCCGACCGGAAGCCGAACTGCGCGTCGGACAAGTTCGGCCCCACTTCCTCTAGGTGCCGGACGACCCGGGAGGCAACGATCCTTTCGAGCGCCTTCCCGGTGTCATCCAGCAACACGAGGGGCCGGTACGCGGACGCGCAGTCCGGAGGGCGGCCCTCCTTCGCCATCAGGCACAGCCGCCCCGTTTTCCAGGGCCTCGGGAACTGCCCGACCGCCAGACAGCGGCTAAACAGCTCCCGAGTCCACTCTCCCAGATGGTCCAGAGCAATGGCTAGCACCCGGCCCGGGATCCCGTCAGGGCCGGGTGCCTTGCGTCCCGCAGTGCGGAGGCGCTCAATCACCCTCGCCATCTCTCCCTCTGTAACAGGGGGAGGGTCGATCAGCGCCTCCTCCACTGCCTGAGGAGGAGGCATGGGAGGAGGTAAGAGCTCCGGAGGGTCGGGGAACAATGCTCCCACGACCCTCTCAACTACTTCCGGCTGGAGAGTCTCCGTTGTCGGGGGCGCCTGGCCGCGGAACTTTTTCCGCGCCACCTTGTACGGGCGCCCCCACGGATCCCTCTCCAGCTCACGGAGCATCTCCTCCCATGCCTGGTCTTTCTCCCGGCTGATGGCGACCTGCAGTGTTTTCCTGCAGGTTCTGTAGTCGCCATACAGCCGGGCCTCCTCCTCCGGGTCCCTGTTGGACCTTCTTCGGCGACTGCGCCCGTACAGCCGCCGGGCCGTGGAGCAGGCCGCACGGAGCTCGGCGATCTCGTGCGACCACCAGTACACCGCCCTCCTCTTCGGACGGTGTACACTCCACGGCATCGACGCGTCGCATACCTCCGTGAGAGCGTCACAGAGGCGGGCTGCTGACGCGTCGATATTTCTGTCCGGGGGGGACATGGCCCAGGCCTGGACGATGGCCGCCTCTCTCGCTCGTTCCGAGTCGAGACGGCTCATCGTCCAGCGGGGGAACCTCGCACCCGTCCGGGGGCGGGTTGCCGGCACATCTTGGGAGGTGGAGACCTCGAACCTGATGTAACGATGGTCCGATAAGGTCTCCACCTCCTCTATCACCCTCCACCCCCGAACACGGCGCGCGACCGACGGGGAAGCGAACGATACGTCCACTATCGATCACCCGTTCCTTCGCACGCACGTGTACGTACTCCCCCTGTTGAGGAGGGACAACCCATGTTGAGCTGCCCACTCCTCAAGAGCCTCGCCACGCGGGCTCGTGGCCACCGCTCCCCACGCCCTGGATTTGGCGTTAAAGTCGCCCAGCACGACGATGGGAAGCGGCTCAAGCCGCCTCACGACCGCTGGTCCGGGACGCAGTACGGCTCCGCGACAACTGCGACATCAACGTCCCACTCCGCCACCGCCTGCAGGAGAAGGTCCTGAGCAGCGACGGAGTGGTTCAAGTTAGACTGGAGGTAGCTACTATGGATGTAGTCCATAACTAGACCACAGTAGCCACCTCCATTTCTACCCTTTTGTACAAGGGTAGTTTCCCTTTCACATGGGGGGTCTACACTCACCCCCCCCCCATGATATGCATCGCTGGCTTTCTGGCTTCGGCGCAGACAGCACACCGCGGCTTATCCGCCTTGCATTCTTCCGCGTGGTGGCCGTCCTTTCCGCACCGGAAACAGGCGTCCTTCCTGTCCACGCCCGATGGACACTTCGGTCGGGTATGGCCCAAGCCCATGCACTTAAAGCACCTGAGTGGCCTACTACCCAGGTGCTCGACTCGGGCCATGCTCCAGCCTATCTTTAGGCGACCGGCCTCGACCAGCTTGCGCGCCGCATCCACGGAAAGGGAAACAAACAAGGAGTTGTTCCCCTCTCCCCGGGCGCGCAGCTCGCCCACTCACAGCTTAGTGAGCTCGCATCCGCTGGCCTCGACGATCGCCTCTACGGCTTCATCCCAAAGTACCGAGTCGTCGATACCGACGACCCGGACTTCGGTTCTCTTAACCGGCAGCACCACAGTGGCCAGTCCCTCCAACGCTGTCCTCACTCCGGCGGTCAGCTTGTCAGCATTCTGGGCCGCCAGAGGACCGGGAACTTGGAGCATCTTGGCTCCCGTGGCGCTCGTCCGGATCTTCAGCTCGGAGATGCCGCACTCAGCCAGCGACACCTCCTTTCGAGCTTTTAGAAGGACGTCCGCATACGTGACGCCCTTCTCCGCTGCCTCCTGTTGCAGCGTGACGAGTACGGCTGCCGTGCGAGGGGTGGCAAGCCTGTCCTTTACCTTTCGCCGTCGCCTGCGCTTCCTCTTTGGCTTGCCCTCAGCCTGACGCTTCGAGGCTGGGGCTCCTTCGGGCTTCCTCTTTCCCGGCTTGGCCCTCGCCTGGCGTTGAGTTGGGGGCAGGGATGCTGCAGCGGCTGCTGCAGGTGCCACGTCCTTCTTTCGACGGCGGCGCACTACGAGCGACCATGCCTCCGGGTCCTCTGGAGCCGACACTTCGACCGTAGCAGGTCGACGCTCAAGGATCCTCTTCGCCGTAATGGGAGGATTCGCCGTAGCCTTCCTAAGGTCGGCCGCCAGCGGTGGTCTCACCGTCGGCTGTGCAAGGGAATCATCCCTCGCGGAGAACCTGGCGTTGATCATCCGCCCTACTGAAAGTAGGACGGACTGCTCCAGCCTGGCCGCCGTCTCGGTTAGCGCGGCCTCCCAGTTCTGAGGAGGAGGCGTAGGAGTTGGCAGAGGAGGAGGCGGCATGGCCTTCAACGCCTCAAACTCCCTCTTCCACGCTGCAATCTCAACCTTGAGGTTGTCCACCTCGCTCCGGAGGTTACGTGTCTCCCTCTTGAGACGCCTGTTCTCCTCCGTTTTTGTGCGGAGCGCCAGGATTTCCATAACCTCCTGAACGGTTAAAGCCGACCTCTTCAGGGCCCTTTTCAGAGTCCCCTTAAGGTTGGTCGACTTCTGGGCCACCTCTAAGATTGCCTCGATCTGTTCCTCAGCCAGCGCCTTCAACCGGTCCGCGTCAAAGGCCTCTAAATTGACGGGCCTAGGTCTAGGGGGCTGAGGTTTGGAGAGCTGCGGGTTGCAAGGCTCTTCCTCGCCTTCCTGAGAGCTCTCCTCTGTGGCTGTCCGGGTGGAGCAACGGGACAAAGCCCGGTCATAAGACCCATCAGCCTCTCCAAGCACAGGGCGCCTGGGAGAGGCCGAGCATTTGTTACACGCCCTACCTCTGGGTGCAGCCCCCGCCTTCGGGGCTACCGCACTGCTGGAGCCAGCAGCTTGCCTGGACTGACGTGCGCGCTTTTTAGCGCCACTCAAGTCCACACGCTTGCAGTCTGGCGAAACCGAATCACTGAGCGAGTCAGAGTCCTTAATGGGTGCCGTGGTCAGAATGTCATACAACAATGTGCCCCCCCCAGAAAACGAGGGGCTGCCCGAGCAATGGGGCTCGGGGAGTGATTCTCCGCTGCCGAGGCAGCGGTACCCTCCTGGGGTATTACTGTTTCACGTTGTACCTCCATCATCATCATCTACTACTCGTCTAGTTCGCGGTACGCCCGCCGAGATCGGTACAAAACCGACCCTGCCGGCCACTACCCGGAACTGGGCCGTTGGGGCTCAAATTGAGCCCTCATCCGCCCCAGCCCGGTACTGAGGGTGCCGCTCACACACCACCCTCAGGTCAGAGATCAGCCGCCGGTCAAGTGGACCGACGTTGCCCGGGGTGCGCCACGCGGAGGCTATCTGACAGTCACCCCAATTCGCGACCTATCTGAGCTGACCTAAGCTAACTAATCATACATATATGAGTTGTTGAAACATATATGTGTACCAAGCATACATACCTCAACAACTCTTATATATATATTTCGTATCGGATAATTTTCCAAACTATTTCAGTTCGATAATAGAAAGAAACAAAACCCTTCTACTTTCATGTGTAAGCGTGTACGCGTGCACGTGTGTGGGGGTGATATGTGTAATGTTGTTGCAGTGATTTACTTGATCTAAAAGTACATACACGTTAGATTTACTTTCCTATTATATGTATAGGTTTTTTCCAGTGTATTTTTTTTTATATAAATGATGACGTCACTAGCTTTTACTCTTACTTTTACGGGTTTGCTCGGGTTGATGTGGATTTAATCCATCCGTTGAGATTTTTTTTATAGTAGCACGGCAAAGTGACTGCACTGTACCTGATGGTAAGCACTGTGCAATCCAAAAACAACGGCGACTGCCGAGAAATACGTCATCCTTCGTCGGACGCTGCTGTCATGCCGGCCTGCGTAAATGCCTCTTCAAGTTACGCTTGAAGAACCCCATATTATAGGAAGGAAGGAACACACTAGCCGGGAGATTGTTTCACAGCTTCAAGGTACGGCAAAGATAGGATGTTGCGAACTTTTTAGTTCGTGACCAGATAGGGTTTACCGTAAAACTGTGGTTTTATAATTTTTGTAGGGAAATCTTTACACGTGTTAAGCGGTATTTTTTTGGCACGAGATAAATTCGTAATTTCGTGTCATGACATGCTTTTTTAAGTGACTATGCTATTGACGAAGCAAGGTCTTAACAGCTTCATCGGACTACTCATGATATGCTAATACTACACTGCAAAATGACTGTGCTATGCCTGATGGTAAGCACAGCGCAATCCAAAAATAATAGCGACCACCGATTGACATACTATCCATCGCCGGTCGCCACTATCATGCCGGCCTGCAAAAAGCTGGATATGCACAGGCTGATCCCGAAACGCGACTCACAGAAGCGAATCACTATTACGGGCTTTTTCGCCGTATACATGGTGGTTGCGACCCAGTCAGGCTGTAAAATCCTACCACCCCGCTTTCGCCATTGCCTCGTTCGTTATTCAGCAGGGTGTACCACGTATAGGTGTCTCAATTCTTATGATGTTATTTGACACCCTTTACACCCCAAATACATAATTACTATTGATTCGATGATAAATTAGTGTACTTAATAAAGTGGTTACTTATTTAAATTCAATGTCATAGAATCAGTATCTACCTTTGTCATCTGCTTTGTTTCAATAAATGTTATTATTAGAAACTGTGTACATGTAGGTAATATTGATATATAGAGTGTGTTCCAGTAAGCGCTCACAATGCTCACACTTACGACCGCGAGTTTTACCTGTTCTACTTACTCTACAGCGTTACAATCGTAAACGCTAGTGGAACGCATTTATGGGCGTTTTACCAGATTAGGCTACCCACGGCAGCGGCTCAAGCCTAGGTCCGTTCCCTCGGCGTGGAGCCCTTGAGTGTGCTGTTCGCACGATACACGAACACAAAATCTTACATCACTGCAATAACAGTACACATATCACTCCCACGCACGTGTACGCATACACGCTTACACATGAAAGTGGAAGGGTTTTGTTTCTTTCCCTTATCGAACTGAAATAGTTTGGAAAATTATCCGATACGAAATATATATACGAGATGTTGAGGTATGTATGCTTGGTACACATATATGTTTCAACAACTCATATATGTATGAATAGTTAGCTTAGGTCAGCTCAAATAGGTCGCGAATTGCACATATCAGGCAACAGCCCAAGCCGAGGTGTGCCGTGCACCCTTGAGCTAGTTGCCAAAATAAAATCGGTTGAATGCCCTGAGCGCTCGCCTTAGTAGTCCGGTGTAGCTGTTAAGACCTTGCTAGGTCAATAGCGTAGTCAGTTCGAGGAAAAAAATCCCTTCTTCCTCAGCTTGGGATCTGGACATTTTCCTATTGACGAGATCTCTGTATACGAGGTGAAAGTTTAGACAGTAGAAATATTTATAGAGGATACTCTGCAATCGATTCTCGTTCTAAATTAATTTAAAAAATAGGTGCTTATTATTTGAACTAATTTTCTAGAAAAATACAAAAATTATACTCAATTCTTTTTGCGTCTATGTTAAAATGTCGATGTCTGTCGGGTTAAGTGAAAGTAAAGCTTAAAAAACCTGGAAACAACATTAACAAAATAAAAGGGTTTATTGTCCGTATTATTATGGAAGTTGATTAACTCCGGGTCACCCCTTGCAGCTTTCAGAACAGGTCATTGCACCTAGGCTTATTACATTTATCTACATAGTTTGAAAAGTATTAGACTAAACTTCAACTTAGGTTCTCTTTGTTATTTATCAGTATTTGTTTTGATAGTATTATTTTATATGTTAAATATGACCATGAACTATCGTCTCCTAGAATAATGTAAGCGTCTGACCTATCACCTGGTATATTTCTTAATTTCCCGACCAATTACTTCTGTTTCTTTTGCAGTGAAACTTTTTTTGGAAATGACATTCATGACAATTGATAATAGGATGCTGTTTAAATAGTGTAATACATGCCTTATTAACAAGAATCTACTATACTAAACATATATATTAAATTGTTTCAGAAAGAACTGAGAGCTAAAGGAATCAGCATAAAATAATCAATTTTCGAAGATGTCCGCATACAAGCAAAAATTATACACAGCTAAATTATTTATGCTGTTAACAAATGGGACGACTGGAGAAAGTAACATAAATGAAATCACAGAATATTTAGATGAAGGTGCAAACATCAATGAGCAATTTGTCGACGATTCCAACAATACACCGTTGCATATCTCTGTTACTAATGGTGATATAGGTGTAGTTAGTTTGCTTTTAAAACGTGGTGCTAAAATTAATTATAAAAATAGCGAAAATAAAACGGCGTTAGATATTGCTAGAGAATTAAATACTGACGTTGGTCGAACGATAATCGATCTATTAGAAGCATACGAAACGGAAACACATATGAATACTAACGGAATAACTGAAACAGATATGACTACTGATATGTTATCTCTTATAAAACATGATGAAATTGATCCTAACTTGATGTACGCAAAGGAAATTACTGCAACTGGAATAAAAGGACAACTATACGAAACGAAACTACTTAGCTTAGTTCTGATACGTGCATCGTTAAATCAAAAATTCGATGATTTCTATTTAGGAACAAGTTTGGATGGAATAGGAGCATTAGACGACATCTGTATAAGATACAAAAACGACTGCGGACATGGTGTAGTATTCCTACAAGCGAAACATAGAAGCGATGTCAAGAAGAATAAAGTAACCTTTCAAGATTTATGGAGAGATGAGGGTGATTTTAGTTTGTTAAAATACTACAATAGCTACGCGACGATTCGACAGAAATTTCAGGATCAAAATGTCAATGATCTATTCTTTAAAGGCAGATATGAAGATTTGATATGCACATGCGTAATATACACAACTGCTGAATGCGACTTTAAAGACAAGGTATTAGTAGGCGTGGACGGCATTGATAAAACAGCGAGGGATTTAATCAGTAGCGGTGATTATAGTGACATCTTTAGATATAAGTATGACGAGAGTGATATTTCATTGCTAACTAATATGTTAGTTATTGATGATATGAAATATGTAGGAAAGGTTTTAGCTTATTTTATATTAAAAGGCAAATATGATATGCTAATGAATGATGAGTATATAAAAAAGTATCATATTATATTAGCTCGTAATGTGATAAATGTTTCGGATACGACTCCATATGGATACAGAAAGGGAACGTTTCGTAAAGATTTTTTAAATAGCCATGATAAAATATTGGTGGCTTTGAGGTTAATTTTGTACAAAGAATTCCTGTTGGCTAAAAAAGTTAAGGAGAAAGCAATGAAAGAAATAGTTACCGCTGTAATAAATAATCCATCAGAAGAAACTATAAGTAAACTGATGCAAAACGCTATAACAGGATTTGATAGAAAAAAAACCCTTATAATAGAAGATGATAGGTATAAAGATGTTACAATAAAACGCTTTAGACTAAGTGAAAATTATGCGATGTGCTCCAATGCTTTCGATATTGCCGTGCATGAAATATTGGGAAAGATTACTTTTAACCTTCCTCCACTATTTGGCAACATAGATATAGCAGTTGCAGATGGGAATAAAGGCGAAAAGAGATTGGCATATTTAGCCGAAAATATAAAACAGTTAATTAATTCTAATACACCTGAACCAGCGCTTGTAGCTTTAAAAGGGGGATTGGGAAGTGCTGTAGGAAATTTACTGATTCTCGATGAACAGAAGACACATTTGATATTAAATAAAGATGAGAAGACGTTGGGAAAGAATGCTTTAAATTTATTAGGCAAATTGAAAAGTAGAGTT
This sequence comes from Antheraea mylitta, assembly GCA_014332785.1. NCBI lineage: Eukaryota > Metazoa > Arthropoda > Insecta > Lepidoptera > Saturniidae > Antheraea > Antheraea mylitta. The sequence goes on from JACEII010000115.1 coordinate 176,616, forward strand.
AAAGATTTAGACGCATTGAAATTTAATCCGGAGCTCTTTAATTTTCCTAATTTGACATTCGATGGTAATGTAGCAGAAAGACATACAGTGGGAATGTTTTTCAATGATTTGTGGTTCTATGTACGTCAATCGAAAGAAGACGAAATAGAGGATCACGCTAAAGACGCAATCCAAGATTACTGCATCGCGAATAAGCACGAACGTTGTCAAACAGCATCAAATGCACGGTACGATGCAATCTACTTCATTGTACACGATGAAGTGCAAAAATGGTGGATGACAGACGAAAAATCATATTATTTGACAAACAAAAGACAGTATTTTGATGGACTGTTAACACAGTTCTCTGGAAAATCGTTACTGAATGTCATAAGCTGTATGTATGTTAATAGGATGAGAAAATATGATGTAAAATTCAACAAGGATGCTATAGATTGTGTGAGTTCGCAATTTGGACCCGAAGCAACTATTCTAATAACAAAAGTTAGGGTCTTAACAGGTATAAAATTATCACAACGTTACCACAATCTTAACAACTACGCTTTTATAGATCTTAATGATGTGACATATCTTTCTAAAAATGATTATAACTCCATAATACAAGAACTAAAGACTATCAAGCTAAAATTACTTATCATATTATATGAGGATGTAACAGAAGCTAAAACTAATGTATTCCTTCGCCTTACTGAGAAGTCTGTTACGCAAAACTATATTTTAGTTACAAATGATAATTCAGCTGAGAAATTACGAGTATATATAACGCGTGACACGTCTGTAACTTTGCGTGATGTCAGGAATGATCTTACTGATTTAGATTTTGCAAGCCAAGAGAAAGTTTTAGAAAGAGTTTTCGTATTTCAAGGTGTTACAACGACTTTCTCAAAAGTAATAACTCACGAAATGAAAAGTTTGATTGAATCAAAAATATTACAGAGAGTTATAAATAATGAGACGATATATGTAGGCAAAACGCTTACGAATCCTTATTATGAAGATATTAAGCATTATTATGTACACAGGAGTCTACGTAGACAAAGTTCCGTATTAAAGGAAAGCTCAATGAAACCTCTCAATGCGTCCCCGACGGCATATAATGAAGAATTAATCAAAATAAATACGTTAGAGGAACTAAGAGGTACTGTTGTAATAGTCGGCGCTCCCGGGATGGGAAAGTCCACTTATCTCACATACTTATCGCTCCAAACTAAAGAACAAAACCCGATTATTTGGATTGAAAGGATAAACTTATTGGATCAAACAAAAGAACTGTACAGATTGCAAAAAAATAAAATAAGAATTACTATAATTGAATCTCTGAAGTTTGTCTGCAAAGCTGCACTGTCAAGAAATCTGATAAGATTTAGTATAAAGCCTACACCTATAGCCAATTTCGATCTTATAATTAATAACGGTCAAGTAGCCCTTGTCAATTGTAAGGATATAGATTATTTGGTTTTGTTTGAATTACAAATGCTTATCCATTGTTATAATCAAGGGAGAATAATTTTACTCTTCGATGGATTCGATGAAATCTGTCCACATTATGAAACAGAAATGATAGAGATATTGAAGTGTCTAGTTACAAAATGCTCATCAGATGGCGGGTCCGATGTAACACAAAGTATGTGGATCACTGGTCGTTCTTACAATAACATTAGAGAAACACTAGATAATGAATTCAGTGTATCCTATAACATAGAAGTCTTCAACAATGAGGAGCAAGAAAGATTCATAGATAAATACTTAAATGTAAATATGAATTTAAATGAATTTGATTTTGAACAGTTTAAAAGAATAGATGGACTCTTTGAATTCATGAGACAATTCGTTGACGATTATTCTGTAATGAATACTCAAAGAATTATAAAAATAACAAGTTACTTTTTGTATTCACTGTATAAATCAGCAATGAAATACTTTAACGCTGAAATCAATAAGACGCAAATTCCAGAAAAAAAGATATTCTGCGAAAAATGGAGTAGAATATTTAACTCCAAATCCAGTTGTTATGTTGCAATTAGCAGCCCGGAAACAAGTCTCTCGAAGCATTGTACACATCAATCGCAAATCGAAGAAGCGTTAAGCTTAATATTCACCCCACTTCATATCTACATAGTGTTAGAATATTTTCAAAATCAAATTAAAAGTGGAAAAAGAGCATCCGAAGAAAATATTCCCATGAAGTGGGATTTGGAAATGAATACATTATCCTTCTACGAACACTTTATACAGACCAAAATGAAAAGAATACGATTCGAAGAGAAAAATCAGATGGACCTTTACAATCCCGATATTATGATGACTTACGAGAAAGAACTGAAAGAGTTTATGCACACACACAAGAAGTTAGCGTTGTATGCGATGTTTAAAGACGACTTGCGTGAAATATTAACTGAAGCAGATATGGAAGAAATTCAAAGCATTATACAAAATATGGAAGGAGGTAGAGAGAAAACAGGAATTATCGATTGCATACTCAGCGACGGTTCTCCTAAATTTATACATTACAGTTTCCAAGAGTATTTAGCTGCGGAATACATTTCGGATTCATTAAAAACTGGGGAAATTGAACGCGTTAAACTATGGAGATTTATATTTAGCAAAATGAGGAGTGGAGTTTTAGACTTTTTCGATAAGAAACTTGAATACGATGTTGAATTGATGAACATAATCAAAGACAGAGATGTGAAGCAAGTCATCTTTGATGATTTAACACTTGATCAAGTTGAAGCCGGTATGAATAATGATAACATATTCAACCATGCTATGAATTTTGGCTCGAAGTATATTATAAAGATGCTGATAGAAACGATGTCCGAAGTCGTATGCCACAGTAATTTAGATAAATTTATCTCTTTTGTAAATAAACTTGACTTATTCTATCACGGAATTAGTCTCGGTTGGGATGAAATTTTGATAGTTATTTTAACCTGTATAAGAAGAATTGATCTGAATAAATTAATTGAATGTAAGTTAGGAGTTTTGCAAACACGTTCCTATAAAGATCTCAGTGAAAGAGAAATAATTAGAGATGTTAAATGGAAAATTTTAAGGAATAGAAATACGGAAAGCAAAAAGAAAACTTCAGTGGGACGTCGGAAGAGTATGTAAATAGCATTCTATTTTAGTATTCGCTGGGTTATTTTAGGTGCTGTTGGTGGTAGAGCCACGCTGATGCTATAACTGGTTCCAGCATGAATGGGTCGGCTCGACCGGGTTCCGTACCACCCTCTCACAGAAAAACGACGTGAAGTAACAGTGCTTGCATTGTAGCGTTTCGGCCGGCGATGCACTTGCGACTCCTCTGTTGTTGCTGGTGGACGGTGGTGATCATTTAACATCAGGTTACTTACCGGTGCGTTTGCCTCCTATGTCAACCAAGTTACCAAGTAATGAGATTTGTTACCGGGATAGCAACCACCAAACCCCCATAGACCGGGGTATCTAACCTAGACAGTGAACTGTTTAAATTGGCTGCAAGTAGATACCCCAATATAAAATGAATACCAAAAGAATTCTTATAGGGTTAAATTTACCTGATAAACTTCATCATTGCAGTTGGGGATGTTAACAAAGCACCAGTTTCACAGATAATGTATACCACAGATAAAGAAGCACGGTCATCGCAATGTAATGTCGAAGAGCGTATTAGTAACCGATTGAGTTCGTATGCAAGTAACGGATAATTTACTGGTCCTCTCCGATTGTTGCTATATATAACACTAGCTGTGCCCGTGACTCCGTCCGCGTAGAACGTAATGTAAAAGTCAGTGAATAATAAAATCATCTAAATATATTAAGTGCTTTTACTTATCGACTTTCCCTTGTACTTTAGTCACGTCGTCATTAAAATTACAATAACTTTTGACAGAGTGAACTGATTTTAATGAAATCAAGACTGAATGTTACCCGAGGATATGCTTTATTTTCTTGATGCGTATCTAAACAATCAAAATGAGAGGCAGACATTTCTAAGAATGGTTGAAATATATTTTATTACATATTCCTAGACACATGCGAATTTTTTTTTACACAAATATCTAAAAAGTACAGACCCGTTACATTTACATTCTTATCTATATATATATAAATCAATTGCTGTTTACACGATCACCCCCACACACGTGCACGCCTACACGCTTACACATGAAAGCGGAAGGGTTTACTTTTTTTTTCCCTTATCGAACTGAAAAACTCCCAATTTTCCGATAATAAATACATGGAAGAGTTGTTGAGGCTTGTATGCTTGGTACACATATACGTTTCAATAATTCAAACATATATGAATAGTTAGGTAGGTTAGCTAAGATAGGTCGCGATTTTACAAGCAACAGGCAACAGCCAAGCCGAGGTGTGCCGTGCACCCTTGAGCTGGTTGCCAAAATAAAATCGGCTGAGTGCCTTAAGCGCTCGCCTTAGTAGTCCGGTGAAGCTGTTAAGACCTTGCTGGGTCAATAGCGTAATCATTTCGAAAAAAAAAAATCAATTGCTGTTCGTTAGTTTCGCTAAAACTCAAGAACGGCTAGGCCGATTTAGCCGATTTTGGTTTTGAAATGTTCGTCGTAGTCCAGGGAAGGTTTAAACGGTGAGAAAATATGGAAAAATTGGGAGGAAGATAATAAAAACAACAATTTCATTTTCCTATATAAAAAGCACTACTCACATTTCTGTCAAATTTTTGGACGTTCGTCCCTTACGTACGATAGACTCGGGTCCAATCTAATTGAAGAACATATTAAATTAAAGGTTTTAAATAGAAAACACATATCCAAATCCCACGAATCTCGGATTATCGGGTATTTCAATTTTAATATTTTGATGATTGTCATTGTTGGTTCGTTCAGAAATGTTTGTCATTGTATTGACATATTTTTATTGTTGTCATTGTTTGAAAGGCAAATAAAAAAGTATTTATTGAGAAATTTCACTCACAAAATATCTGTTTGTTGGAATGCGTAAAAAAATTCTGAAGTTTTCAGTTGGTTATCGATTTTTTTATAGTTCAGTCGTCTATTGAACGTCAGACGAAAGGTTATAAAGTGAAATATAATTCTGTTACTGCTATACCGTTATTGGAATCTTTTATGATCAGTTTGTAAGTGCGTGAGAAATTTATTCACTGATATTGTTTGAAAATGCCAAGGAATAGACGAGCTGAAATAGATCGTCAGTGTCAATGAAATATGTTACGATCAAATGAAAAATCACAATGTCATAATTGGAAGAAAATTGGTCATCCAACGGGAGACAGATAATTATAACAATCCTCTAGATATGGCAGAAAGCATTCTAAAGAGAATAATAATTAAGTAGACAAGCTTAGGATGGAACAAATTCGGGCACACCAAACAAAACAACAGCGACAAGATGCAAGAAAATAGAGCGTTACCGCAGATGAAGTGCTCCTGTGAACCTGGAACAAGTAGCATTCCATTAGTTCCTAGATTTCGAGCTTGGACAATTATTATACGTCGCGCGTTAACGCGTCAGAAAACAATCATCTTTACATATTGACGCATCGCAAAAAAAGTTTATTAAAAAGCTTTAAATTGAAACACAAGTTCGACCCCATATAGAGTATTGTTGCCATCTCTGAGCAGGAGCACCTTTTTTATTTTTTTTTTATACGTGGGGAAATCCCTTACGGATACCCACCCTCCCGGGGGAGAGGGTGGGTTATGTCCTACTTGCTTTTTTTTTCGAAATGTCTACGCTATTGACCCAGCAAGGTTTTAACA
>JACEII010000115.1:192663-248797 GCA_014332785.1 Antheraea mylitta
ACATACATGCGATCATGAAATAAATAGCAGAGACAAACATAATTTTTTCTTCTCACCCAACGATCACCAGCGTACACGCATGTTACTGTGTGAGAATTATTGAAGATAAAAATTAATAATGTATAATTAATTTTGAAAGTCTTATCGAGAACAAACTTATACATTGAAAACAAAAGTGCTGTGAGCTGAGTTAACCTATTATGTAAATGAGTTTTGGGCAGGATTTTAGTCATGTGGATTTTATATTTTATTCATAAACTTGTGTTACTTGACTCTATATTGTGTAAAGTTGGTGGTGTTTTATGTAATATGGTTAAATTATTGTGCATAAGTGAAGTGAATAAAAATAACACCACGAAGCATGAAATTCTGAGATGCCACAAAAACTCCCTGGAAGGATCTAACAAGGGATCCACCATCTTGTTAGAATATTGACTTACACGACGCTTAATAATGAAGTGATCCCAGGAAGCTTGTAATATTATTGACTACGCGACAATGGCAGTAATAATCTGAAAGATTGGTTGCCAAAAATAAAGATAAAAAAAAATATTATTAACTACACGACAATCGCAGAAATAATCTGAAATATTGGTTGCTAAAAATACAGATAAAAAAAAACTATGTGAAGTTTTGGCGGTTTCTTAGTCTGTCCCATATCCAGTGGCTTTATATTTTATTAATAATCCTGTGTTATTTGACTGTACATTTTGTAATATTTATGGGATTTTACGTAATATAGTTCTGTTATTGGGAACATGTGAGATGTATGGAAAATAATACTACGGAGAATGAATTATGAGATGTCACAAAAACTTCCTGGAAAGTTCTAACAAAACGGCCGCCATATTGTTAGAACATTGAAATTATCACAAGACACACTAGAATTGACAACTATGAAACGTATGACTTGGCTTCAAGGTCAAAATACGTTCGCCATTTTCCTTGGAATAGAAAAAACAGAAACAAAATGGCAGTAACAGTATCTGAAGAGGACTGGGTTGCCAGTTATGTAAAAGAAAGAACAGAAAATAAGAGGAATAAAATTATGAGTATTGTTATTTGATGATGAATGTTTTGAATTTTGATATATATGAACTTGAATTATTTTATTTTATTTTTGGCAACCAATTTTTCAGATTATAACTGCAATTCCCGAGTACGTATATGTATATAATATTACAAGTGCCTTGTGATAATTTTAATATTTTAACAGAATAGCGGCTCCCTTGTTAGAACTTTCTAGGAAGTTTGCGTGATATCTTATCTCAGAATCCATGCTCCGTGGTACCTATTATTTACCATCCACTTCACTTGTACACAATAACCGAACTATATTACGTAAAACATCACCAAATTTACAAAATATGGAGTTAAATAAAACAAGATTAGGAATAGAATATAAAAAAACACTACATGACAGACAAAGATTCCGCCAAAAACTCCATGCTGTGTAAACTTCAAATCTTATGAATGTATTAGTATGACTAACTGAACTAAATTATTTGCTTATTGTCACTAGGTAAAATTGCTACTTTTGTTTTCAAAGTAGTGATTGTAAATGAAATTGTTTACAATATTTTGTTTCTATTGTTATAATTAGTGATACTTAGTTAACAAAGTATAGATGAAGCGTTAGTCTGTTCATTGCTCACCTCTACATAGTGTTCTGTACATTTAGACGCGTTGTCACATACCCTTCCTTCGGGGCTGCGCGCCCTGAACTTCGCCCGTTGGTTTGAACTCGCCCGTTTTGAACTCGCCCGGTTTGAACTCGCTAGGTTTGAACTCGCTAGGTTTGAACTCGCTAGGTTTGAACTCGTCATTTTGGAGTGTTTCACACCCATCTGCTCTCGTCCTTGCACCCAATGACGGTGAACTGTGGCCAAGGAAACCATTTGGCTTGTACTGACGGAATATTTTAGAATCTATCTCTAATAGGATATATTCTGAACTAGCGACCAGTTTTACATGGTGCAATCAATGATATTATAACTAAAAATTGAGCTATCATGCGACGCTTGGCAGATGGGAAACATTGAAATTGTTATGTATAAGTTATAGGTATGCATAAAAGAACAGATTACGACAGGAATCAGATATGGCATAATAAAAAGATAAAGCATTACGCATTTGTTCCATAAAAAATGTGACTGTTTATTTATTTTTTACACAAAATTCATTTTTATTAAATACAAAATACAAAAATTCAACTAGGCACAAGCGCGGTGTCTTTAACGGCATTTATCAAAAGGCGCTAGGTCGTCGGCGTGTACCGCGTAACACTAGTAGAACGAGTGGCTGACAATACAATTTGAATCTTATGTTTATATAAATAGGGTTTCAATGTTTCTGAGTATTCCGTTAATACTGCAAAGTTCGAGTTTTGCGTCGCCATGACAACAACCAGGTTTACCCTCCGCCTATAGATATTTCACACCAAAAAGCTGTAGATACGTTACCTACATGATATTTTGACAAATAAAATGGCACTATAACGCACACATACGTAAAGTAATATTGTAACGCCACATTATTTTAGATAACATGTGGAAGTGAGATGGCATATTTTCAATATCTGTTGTGAAAGAGAAACAGTTATGTGTTGCTTAGATAAGGGTGGATTGACGGGGCAGCTGTCAAAAGTAAGCTAACTAGCCAAGTTTTAACAAGGCGGTGTCGAAGGACTTATGACGTGTCCTATTATAATATATAGCCTCCTATACATTCCTCAATAAATGAGCTATCTACATAATATATATATGAACACTGAAGGAATATTTCAAATCGGACTACTTCCTGAGATTAGCGCGTTAAATGAAACAAACTCTAAAGCTTTATAATATTAGTGTAGGAGTATAGATTTCTCCGGAACCTTATTTACTTTAAAACACTGAAATTTCTAAGTTACTTATACAATCATCTCTCTGTTAAATATGACGGCGTATAAGGGGGTCACTGGCGTATTACGTAAACAGAATTTTTGTAATTTCTGACCGCCCGCTCCCGCTTTTTTTTTTATTTACGTGGGGAAATCCCTAACGGATACCCACCCTCCCGGGGGAGAGGGTGGGTTATGTCCGATTCGTACGGACTAAAACCCCACGGTCTACCGTCTGCCGCATGCCTCCCCCTGGTTAGCAAAAGTAAGCAATGTTCTTACTCCCTCTAAATTTGTTCCGGTTTCGTAGAGAAATATTGTTGACGTAATCACTACCCGGTCCCCCCTACTTCTGTGTTATCAAAAATAAACAAATCCAAGAACCCACCACCCCCCATCGTAATACTTGAATGGCCTTGAACAATTTACCTCTGTTCGACGAGTATTTTGGTCAGTCTTGCTACTTCTCCACGAAGGTGATGTAGTTCCTTCTCTTTCACTCTCGCATCTAGCTCAGCGGACCTCTCCCTCGCCGTCAGACGAGCTCGCATATCATCGAAACTGATGATTGGAAATAAGCATCACTCTTTAGGTAAAAAAAAGTCGAGGCAATCATAAGACCGCTCTCAGAAGTGGTTTGTAGGTGGTAGAGCCACACCGAAGCTATTACTGGCTTTAGTATCAATGGGTCAGCTCACCCGGAGTACTACCATCCGACACTCAGAAAACCGACGTGAAGTAACAATGCTTGTATTGTTGCGTTACGTTCGGTCAGTGAGAACGCTGGACACTCACCTCTCCTCACCTTCCCCCTCTCCTCACCTTCCCCCTCTCCTCTTACTTTCCTCCCCCCAACTCCAATACAGGCTGGAAAACGCACTTGCGTCTCCCCTGATGTTGCAAGTGTCTATGGACAATGATGACCACTTAACATCAGGTGACCCGCCTGTTCGTTTGTCTCCTACGATATAAAAAAAGGCGAAAAAAAGCGAAAATTCAATACAATGACATAAATGTGTTCTCAATTTCGTATGAATTAGTGAAGAACAATATTTAAATTTCAGAATTTCCTTATTGAAATTATTAACATTAGTGTGGTTTTCATATCAATTGACACTCGGAGCAATAATTACATACATGTTTATAAATTCTATTAATCAATTAAACGTATGATGAGCTGCAAAATATCAATATTCCATAGTTTGTTAGTACACAGGCCCCTACACTACGCGTCGTTATTGTGACTCAAGCCACGCAAGTGTAATAAGGCCGGTCATGCTGATGTAGCGTGGCTCGAAATTACAAATTTAGTGACTCAACGTTTCTAAAGAAGTTGTAGCGAATGTCGTGACACTTTAGCATAAGTATTAAACATATTCTTTTTAATTCTTTTTTAAAATGTATTAAATTTTTATTGTATATTTTTTTTTTTTGTAAAAGGGGTGGTTGATGTAGCGACACAGTATAGCGCGTGCATAGCAATTTGTCTACGTAGACAAATTGCGAGGCACACGCCCGACGCTGCCTGCCTCAGTCCTCTCCGACCGATCGTAGAATACGTGCGCACAATTTGATGTAATATTTGTGTTTAGTAAATCATACAAAATATATACCATATAACTAATATTGTTGTGTCTTTATTGATTCACACCTCCTCAATAAACCAGCAATTAGTTAGACAATAAAATTGGTAAAAAGTATTCACTTCACAAAAGGGGTTAGAACACACCTATAGTGACTTGACGGTAGACTTTTATACTTAGCCAACGTCGAGGGGCGTAAATTCAAACCCTTGGAACTGAGTCGTAACTTCCATTGAAGGAAACATCGTGATAAAGCCTTACCATCAAGCCTTTTCTAACAATTACTGGCTAGCTACCATCACAGAATTTAAACGAAACGAACAGGCGGGCCACCCGATGTAAAATGATCACCGCCTTCCATAGACACTAACAACACCAGGTCTGACCAGTGCATTGACAGCCTTTATTTGGAAGGAATGCGAAAATGGGGAGGGAGTAAGGGAAAGGAGGTAGGTTTCCGGCGTTATCACTGACCGAACGAAACACAACAATGCAAGCACTGTTACTTCACGTGAGTGTTTCTGTGTGTCGGATGGTAGTACCAGTAGCGAAACGACACGTTCATGCTGAAACCGGTAATAGCTTCATCGTGCCTCAACCACCTATTACTATCCTATATATATTGTTCGCGACTTCCCGTGGAAGGTTATGAAAAAATCAGTGATTAATAATGACATCTGAATGTATAAAGTTCATTTACTTATCTACTTTTCTCTCGTACTTAAGTCGCGTCGTCATTAAAACTACAACAACTTTTGATAGAGTGAACCGATTTTAATAAAACCAAAACTATATGTTACTCGAAGATATGCTTTATGATTGTCTTGGTAAGGTTTTATCGTTTACGCAGTAATTTAGCAGTGATACGTGATCATAGAAGGAGATAGACATACATTTGTAAAAATGATTGAAATGTATTCCATTACTTATCCTAAGACACTTGCAACAATTACTATCAAATAAATTTAAGAAGTCCATATACGTCTTATTTACATTCTTATTCTATGTATAGATACTCACAGTTTTCTAAGACAAGCGCATTTCCTCGTTAAATGTTCGATCTGTTCCGCGGATGCCTTCTCAGCTTGCTTTATTTTACCGGCGTCTTCGACTCTTCTCTCGCGTAACTCTTTCTCTCTCGCCAGTGCTTCTCTATTTGGTTAGTTACGGGTTTAAAGGGGGTAAAAAAACGATAGGTTAAATCATTTTGTTGTTTGGCTGTATGGATTTGTGACTTGTGCCTGTATTATATGGCTGTATAAGCTTATGACCTGTGCCTGCGTTTTTTGACATTTTGATGGCTTTACTCAGTGTAGCTTCATAAATAAATCAAGGCGAATAAAAAAAAATCAAAGTTGATGTTCTGCTGTCAAAAGAATTCAAAATAAATAAACCTTTGTAAATTTACCACCTTTTTATTTAACTATTTTTGAAGTTGACTAGAAGAGAAATTAACATACAAAAATACAACTCACTAAAGAATTATGTTGTCAGATACAATATAAAAAAAGTTATCATATATTACATTATTTATGGACAACTAATATATATACCACATATTACAAAATTATATTATGTATTTTATAATACAAAAGCGTAAGTAATTTAAATGTGTTTTAATTGCCATTAATAGCATGTAACAATTAAACAAAAAGAAACTAAGTACAGATAATACAATAACATTTAATATAATTTAATATACAAACTATTTAAAGAAAGCCATTATTTAAGCCAGTGTTTCCCAACCTTTTCTATGTATGCGCCCCTATACATAATTTTTAACCTTTTGAAACCTTATAAAATTGTTTAGTTCCGTTATGAAATGTAAATGATAAGTTTTTGGAAGAAATCACTATGAAATTGTTATCAAAACATCGAAAGTAAAATTTCAAAACATTTAATGAAAAACTTACTTGACAACTCTAACTACCCAGTTGATATTTTGTAAAACGAAATCATACCTAATAATAATAATAAATTTACGGTATTTTTTTTAAAAATTTGGCTTTTTTTGTTAAATTTGTCACCGATATCTAGCATTGCATTTAAATAACCCAAAGCGAAAGGGTTAAAGTCGTATTGAGTCCATTTCTAAATTGCCCCCCTTAACTATCAAATTGCCCCTCTGGGGGGCATGGGCCCTTCATTGGGAAACACTGATTTAGGCGATCGAAGCAAAATTATTCACAAGAAATGAACCAGAAATATATGTATGAATGAGCGATAAATATGAGATATGATGATAATTGAAAATAATGAATTTATGAGATAGATTTTATACGTCAAGGTTCATTGACATTCATAATTCGTATTTCAATGTATTTTCTATTAAATATTAACATTTGCTACACAGTAACCGCTTATTGGTCTCATGAGTACGCCATTACAGTTTTTCAAGTAACAAACTTTACCATTTTTAGATATCTCGCATCTCATTGGTTAATAATTGTGACAGGAGAAAAAATACGCTCAATAGACGTACGTGATTGGCTGTGCGAAGAACAACACTTGTATGTCACTCTTATTATAACTAATAGGCGTAAAATAATAGAGTTATTTGAGCTCGTTATTTAGATTTAACTTTTAAGGAATAAAGGTTACTTTGTAAGTGATTTTGCTAGTGAAGTTTATGTAATAATATACATAAATATATAAGATAGAGTGATAGAGATAAGATAAGTGAGAGTTCAATGAAGTCAGTCCAATAGGGCAGTATTTTAGTATGTAAAATACATCGTAAAATTACATGACGATGCTTAAATCAATTGTTTTTTGCCATAATAAATGAATAAAATTGATAAAACCAATAGTAGTTATATATTCTAATGTATTGTCTATGGTAATGCAGCAAAAGAACAATAAAATTAATTTGCATTTCCTTTATATTTGTTATAATTATCTCGAAGAAAAAATTAAACGTGAATTGTAATATATACAAAAATAATAAAATAATCACATTATAAGTAAGTTTAGTGATATTAATATTTTCAAATATAGTTTTCCGTCACGAGTCGTGAGCACAAAATGACAGCTGTGAAGGCTAATTCTCGCTTGTGAATTATCACAGTCTAAAGAATGCGCTATTAACTTATCAAAATTGGAACGATTATTCTTATAAGATCCTTATGAGATGATGAAATAATAAGGACTCTACTGATAAAACCAAGAAGTCGTTCTCCAAATGTGTATTTATAATAATGACATAAAAATCACTATTATTTCGCAGACTGGTGATAAATGAATACTGGATATATTTTAAAGTAATCATCCCAGCTGTTATACCTACGATATGTTTTCGCGATTGATCTTTATTTGTAGTATCTTAGCCCATATTCCTATATCACGCAAGGGACATCCATCCGAGGAGTCTTGCAGGTTTTTATTCGGTCTGGAATACATTAGATGTATAAAAACTGCGGATTTATCAACTACAGGAAACTTCAACTTATAATATCGCAGAAAAACTAGCAAGAATACGAATTTATTATGATGGATATTATCTTGTATATTATTACATAGTATAAAACAAAGACCTTTGATACCTCCGTCTATCTGTTCGCGATAAGCTCAAAACTACTGAACGGATTTTCATACTGTTTTCACCGGTAGGTAAAGTAATTCATAAGGAAGGTATAGGTTTAATTTATAATTTTCTTTACATCAGGGTGAGATAACGTCCACCGGACCCGCTAGTCAAATGATATATAGCAGTGATACAAAAAAAATCGCGTGACTAGTTATTTATCGTTTTATTCAAAAATAACAGTGATATACTAAATATTCCGTACGTAACTTCAATATATTTTTGTATAGAGTGGAAATCTGAACATTAGCGCCAGCGAAATATTTTTCATATGCGATTTATTCATAAATTCTTATGGGATTAGATAGTCACAAATAACATCCCGCAACATACATTCATTAGCCGAATTCTACACAGTAACAGTATGCGCTCACGATTCCTGGCGGTATCTATACATGTACAAAAGGAGTCTAAAATTATAAACTATTATTATCTATGTCTAGCACTCCTTATTTCGTTTCATGCTACATTTGTTAACTTTACGCGAATAACAGATGAGTGCGAGCGAGAGAAGCAACGCCACTAGAGCGAGACGGAGGGAGCCGGTGACGACGCACGCTCCGATGACAGTAAGAAGCGCGCCAAACGTACTGCAACTGTCAAATACGACAATATGGCGTCGTTTACCTCCTATTTTATAGTTTCGTAATCTGTGCAATTTTATTCTTACTTCATAAATCACAGACTATATGTCAATTAATTTATAAATATATCTGTTAATAGGTAGAAAAGTTTAAATATTAATCAAATTAAAAGAAATATTTTTATTGGATTTAAATAATTACCACTTTTTATTATGTACATTTTCATTGTAATAATTTATTTTTATGTTACACTGTTATAAAATACTGCCTTTTGGACATTTTCATGATGTATGTGAATGAATGAGGCGGTGATATGTGTGTGTGATGATTAATAAACATTTTGACATCAAGAAAATATAAAATACTCAATATATGTAATTTTAATTGCTTCCTCTTTATAGTTTAGTTTCTTAGTAGTCAGGTGAAGCTGTTAAGGCTTTGCTAGGTCTATAGCGTAGTCGGTTCGAGAATAAAAAAGCTTCTACAATTCTTCTACAATATTGCGTAATCCAATTAAACTTCTCGTAAATTTCATTAAATTTATCTTAACATAGAAAAAATAATACGTTTTAGTTATAAATGAAGCAATTTTTGTATGAATGATTTAAGATAGGTTTGAAAAAAAATTTGGTAGTATGGTCTATAGTCGTATACAATACTACATAATCTCTGTTCGATACACGAAAACTGGTCTATGTAATTAACGCGAGCAAACTGACAGACGGTTACTATTTATTTAATACTAGCCTCTGCCCGAGACTTCGTTCGCGTGGAATAGATACTTTGGGCTAACGCTATTACGCAGTGGAAGCTCTCAAGAGGAAAAAAACCCAAATTTTTAAACATTCTTCATTGGTACTCCACTCATATTAGCCTTAGCGTGAGATTATATAGCCTATAACCATCCCCGATAAATGAGCTATATAACGTTGGAGGAATTTTTCAAATCAGACCAGTAGTCCCTGAGATTACCTCCTACAACGTCACAAACTCCCAAACTTTACCTCTTTATAATATTAGTATAGACTAGTATAGATAAGCATTGTGTTAGCTACCCACTTCCGGTACCGCTCCTCATTCAAGATTCGAGATACTAGCGCTACTACATATCAGAGATACGCATTGATACTAGCGCCAAGCGCCAACATATAAGAGAGACACATTAACACTAACGCCATTTTATTAAAGATACATAAATGAGACTTATTATAATTATATAGGTTTCAATGAGGAAAATAGGAATTGATATTGTTCATTTATTACTTGCGTAACATTAGTTTTATTATAATAATAGTAATTGCTTTGACTTCCATAGTTTGACTTATAAGGGCTAGATGTCTCTACTCTACACACATAATTGTATGTCTAAACACATTTCAGATACATAAATAACAATGATTTTATATAAGATTTATGTACGTAAATAATATTAATTTGTTCATTAATTATTATCTTTGTGTTACTTAAAACATATAGCAGAATTATAAGAAAATGGTAATTGCTTTGAGTTATATAGTTCGTCTTATAAATTATATAATTCGGCCTATAAAAGGCAAGATGTCAGTGTTATCTACGCATTCCTTTGTAAAAAGTACTGTAAGCCGTAACTCTGGGCAAATAAAGAGTGGAAATAATTACTTAGTATTTATTGGCATCCTGACTGCATCGACTATGTCGTATACAACCTGATAACAATTGGTAATAAAATATACCCCGTTACACATATATCGTATCTATTCTCTTGAACATAAAACGTGTTCTTAAATTATGTTCGCCTGGTAATTTGAATAAATTGTTATTCAAAATTTTAACAATAAATAAGTAAGCTAGGTAGTTATAAAGGCTTTATAACGGTAATGAGATATTAGATAGCTATCTTTTAAGATTTTGTTTCCAATAAAGGAACACTATCGAAAAGCTTACTTTAGAAACACATAAGTATTGCATACTATTTTGAGATTTGTCACCACGATATGGAAATGAGTTTAAAAATGTAGTCCGGTGAAGCTGTAAAGACCTTGCTAGGTCAATAGCGTAGTCAGTTCGAGAAAAAAAAGAGTTTAAAAAAAACGTCAACGTTCTTTGGTTGTGTTGAACGGGGAAATTGTGTGTAAAATCATTTAATATACATAAACTAGAAAGAAGTCGAGGCAGTCATAACGTCTGCCGTCAGAAGTGAAAACTTATATTGAAATAAATACTGTTAGGAATTTTTGAAACATTTATTGATTATTAAAAACAGAACTGGCCAATTTAGATAAACTGTTAATAGTCAATTCTAACAATGAATCACTTTTTAAACAACTGACACGAGTTCGGTCAAAGCTACTGAACACAACGAGGGCCACTGAAAGAGTGAGTCAACACAACACGCACCGCCCTTATATGGACCGTTAAAACATAACATCGACCAATAGCATGTCAGGTCATTAGTAACACCCCAGATATGGTCTATAGTAGTCATTAGTAGTACGGAGAGTGGCTAAAGATATATTCTCTTTTGAATTATCATATTAATTATAGTATGAATAAAATTTAAATGTCAGAATTTGTTTTTTTTTAAATTATAAAGGCTAGTGTGGTTTTCATATGTATTGCCACTCGGAGTAATGATCATATACATTTTTATAAAGCGTATTAACCAATCAAACGTATAATGAGCTGCAAAATATCAATATTCATGTACACAGGCCCCTATAAAACGCGTCGCTAGTGTGACGCAAGTCACGCGCGTAATACGGCCGGTCATGCTTACGCAGCATGTCATGACACGAAAGTACAGATTTATTTTCTGCGAAAAATACCATCCAATGCGTCTAAAGAAGCTGTCATTTCAAAAAATAATATATAAAATCCAGTATCTTTTGATTTATAGTAATTTTATTGATGTCAAAATGTATGAAAAATTGCGTACAAACAAACAACATCACAAATGTGTGTCACGAAATAAATAAATACACTGGGATGAAAAATTTTGACATGCGACATATTATGGTAGCCGAATTCGTCCAAAAGACTATATTTTCAGTATAAAAATAATTGATTAGTGTTAGAATTAGTGTAAAAAAACGGAATATCATTATTTTTCATTTAAGGATCAAATTTGACTACCAATTATGTTTGGATGGTTTTATTAATAGGGGTGAAAGGGAAAATTCCAAAACGAAAAAAAAAACGTCTATTTTTGTGTACAGTTTTTTTTTGTGTAAGCAATGATAAGGCAAAGGCAAAGTGTTCAAACATCCTATCGATCGATGTAGTGTCAAATATCATAAAACGCCATAAGATTCAGTGAAGTAATACTCTATACTAACATTTGCGTGGTTGTAATGCGTTTGGTTAAAACTGATTATCCGTTGGTGAGAATCCGATTATAATTCAATAAGTTTCAGTTTATAATTTCGCGTCATGACATGCTAGTAAGCATGACCGGCCGTATTGCGCTTGCGCGGCTTGCGTCAGACTGGCGACGCGTAGTATAGAGGCCTGTGTTATGTACATTTAATATTGATATTTTGTATTAAGATAGTGCATCGCATCATATGTCAAGTGAATGATTTTTTTTCCTCGATCTTACTACGCTATTGACCTAGCAAGGTCCTAACAATTTTACTGAATTACTATATATCATTCGGAATACCAATAGACGTGGAAGAGAGAATAATGATAATAATTTCAAATTACATGTTATGAAATTTAATTAATTCACTTTAATAATAATAATTGTATTGTTAAGTGTAGATGTGCAAGTATTTACCAAGTTAGTGTCATATAATTGAAATTGAATAGACGTTTTTTTTTATAACCGATAATGGAAAACTATTTACAGAAAAAAATAATGCTCAAACAGAATACACCAAATCGTTTTTTTATGATTTTTTATTTAAAGTATAAATGTAGCTTACCGAGTAGATCAAAATATTACAAGTATCTAGCCAACGATTTCAATGTTCTAACAAGATGGCGGCCTTCTTGTTAGAATTTTCCAGGGAGTTTTTGTAACATCTCAGAATTCATGCTCCGTGGTATTATTTCTCATCCACTTCACTTGTGCACAATAACCAAACTAAATTACGAAATATGTCATTAATATTACAAAATATAGAGACAAATAACACAAGATTAGAAATGAAATATAAAAGCCACTACATGACAGATCAAGATCTAGCCATAAATTGCATAGTTACAGTTTATTGTATTCTGTTCTTGCATCTCACATGCAATGAAAACGATATCATCTAGATAAATATTTATATAGAGTATTTGTCTTGACTAACCTTAATTCTTGTTCCGTGACCGCCAAAGTTCTTCCACAAGCTGCAGCTTTAACCGTTAGGTTGTCAAAATCAACAGATTTCGATTGTATCTGTGATTTTAACTCTGTAACGTATTGTATGTTATATAACTTCATTTGATAAAACCCTTAAGTTTGAGACTCGGTGTGCGATTTTTTACAAGAGTATATTTACATATTGCGATATTAACGGAATACATTTAAAGGTGTATTAACAGCATTACATCGCTGAATTTTGTACATAATAATAAGTACCTGGGCGACCGAGCCTAGTTCGGTTCTTTAAAAAACATTTTTAAAATTAAAAGAAACTGTTAGGTTTGTCTCATAAAATTAACATTTTTTTAAAATAAAAAAATTATCTATTCTGCTATCACTCGGATTCAAACTGGGGCTACGCGGATTTTCGAAGCAACCGATTTCCATCTGAGCTATTTGTTTTGACAGCGGTGGCGAAGTTTACCTTTATAATTTAGCTATATTGTTTAATTGCCAGAAAACTCAGTTAAAGAAAGATTTCTATGAATAAAATCTAGGTTGATCGATTTATCGTCCTCGAAACTACCTACATACTAAGTTACACGGAAATAGATGACGCCGTTTCAGAGATCCTGAATATATATAAATATAAATATATACAAGAATTACTCGTTTAAAGGTATTAGATAGATATACAAAGATAAGATAATTACACATGCACCTATACTTCAAACCTCATGTTTTTCTTTAGTTTAGTTAGGACTATAGCTATACATCCCTTGTTATCGAAAAATCTTGTTTTAGCTTTAATTGTAACATATTAGAAGTTATTTTCTAAAACTACATGTATGCTGTTGGATTTCCAAATAAACTTAGATTAGCTTTAAGACTTTGACAAAGAAAATTAAACACTAAAAGAATTACACTAAGGCTTTATAATAGAGAAAGTAATGTTTGATAATAACCCAAAATAAAATTTCTAAATCTGTTTTGATTGTACTTAATTATAATTTCTTCACCAAATTTGAAACTGTGACATTATGGGCAATTTTTCATATGAGTAATCGACTCATTATTGTTACCTACCTGCTATCTCCTCTAGCAACTCTTTCTCTCTTTTAACTCTCTCCTCTTCTCCTTCCTGTCTGCATTCCATCTTCATTCTCGCTAAACATTGTTCTTTATCAATCATAAACTGTTCCCATTGCTCATCTGAAATATAATTAATTTTGTTGTTATTATTTTATTTAAGTTTCGTCTTTTCACGTTTTAATTTATATCTATTATGAACTACCTTCTTATTCTAATTTAAATTATTACATAGTCCTTATGGAAAAGCATATTATCTATTTTGAAAAACTCATTTCGCTATTGAGTTTCTTTCAATAATTTGGAAAAATAGAATAGCAAAATTGTCATTTTTCTTTATTTTTTTATATCATAAGAGGCAAACGAACAGGTGGGTCATCTGATGGTAAGTGATCACCGCCATCCATAGATATTTGCAACACCAGCGGAGTCGCAAGTGCGTTGCCGGCCTGTGTTTGGAGGAAATGGGTAAGAGGGAGGAGAGATGGGCTTTCAGCGCTCTCACTGATCAAACGAAATGCAACAATGCAAGCACTGTTAGTTCACATGGGCGTTTTTGTGTGTCGGGTGGTAGTTCCGGGAACGAGCTGACACATTCATACTGAAAGCAGTAATAACTTCAGCGTGGCTCTACCACCAAACAAAACCAACACATTTTTGTACGAAATAGGTGTATTACTGGTGTTATGTAGCTAAATCTTGTACAAACTGTACTGTACTGTACTGTAGGCCTTTTCATCTATAACAGATGATTCTAAACTCAACCATTACATGACACCAGTAATCAGGTCTAATTCATGTAAAAACCAGAATCTAAGCATACCCATTTCTAGCCTATGTTGTTCCTTCAGTTTGTTGATTTGCTCCATTCTCTCCGCTACCAGTTTCGCTCTAGTACTTTCTAGTAGTTTTTTCGCTTCGTCTGCAGCACTGGATGCCTGTTCTTCCACTTCTTTTAGTTTGTTGGACCATTCTTCTGTGAGACGTTCTGTAAAATGTTTGCCATATTTTTATAATTTTACTACGACGAGATGAGAGCTGATGGTGAAAAACACATTTGTTATCAGATAAAATTATGCCTGGCAGATGTGAAACGTCAAAATTATTTTATATATATATGTATTATATATATATATATATATATATATATATATATATATGTGTAAATGTAAAAGATGTAAATATAATCTTATAACGTGGTAACGCGTCACTCTGACGAGTCATTTTTATCAAATTGCGACCTCCTTTCTCTCTCATTATATTGATCATTATAAATATATTTACAATGTAAAAAAGACTATGTGGATTCTAGAAAATGGCTGAACACCTTGCTATAGTTTCAACACGATACTTTTCTTCACCGATACTTTAAACTCTTGCAAATAATTAAATAATAATTAAAATAATTAAACACAAAAAAAATTGTTCAACACATTTTATGTCCATGACCATTAAAACAACATTTAGTAAATCATACTTCAATATTTTTAATTATATCTGCCATCTTGTTTTCTTCTCCACATGTATTAATTTTTGAAGGTATACTTCTTTTGGCGCGTTAGGGAAAAATGAGAGTAAATTTTTACGATGCGCGCGCACACCATCACGAAAAACCGACACCCTGAAGTTAGCTATAGTCAACATTTTGTTTCTATGTATTTGTTATTTCTTTGTATTAAAACATTCAATGTATTAAATCTTTTTTTGTACTGTTAGTATCGTTTTTTCTACAAAGGTAGAATAAGGCGTATGATAAAATTTTTGAAAAGATTTTTATTTTGTTATGCCAAAGAAGTATAACTTCTAACGCGCGTACATATGGACACACGCACTTTTTATCATTATTTTTGGCAACCAATTTTTCAGATTATTACTGCCATTGTCGTATAGTTAATAATATTACAAGCATCGTGTGATCATTTCAATGTTCCAACAAGATGGTGGATCCCTTGTTGGAACCTTCCCGTGAGTTTTTGTAGCATCTCTGAATTTCATGCTCCGTGGTATTATCTTCCATTCACTTCACTTATGTACAATAAACTAACTATAATACGTAAAACACCATCAAATTTACAAAATATAGAGTCAACTAACACAAGATTATGAATAAAATATAAAATCCACTACATGACAGACTAAAATCCCGCTAAAAACTCTGTGTTGTAGCTCTTCAGTTTACTGTTCCTAAATATTATATATTAGTAATAAATGGTTTACCTTTCTCTTTCTCGTATCTTTCAGTAAGTTTCTCTATATTGTTAGCGTAGTTTATATCAGCCTTGTCAAGTAAATGCCTTAGTTGGAGTATGTCCCAATCAGCTTTACTGTGAGCCTCTGCAATGGCTTCTTCGAACTGTGTTTCTTTGCTCGCCAACACTTCCTTCAAATTATCGAACTGCGGATAAAACTCTTGTTAATAATAGTATTTGAGTTCTGTTTTGAAAGGTGCTTTTATTAAAAGACTATTTTTGTTCAGTAATAAACTTCTATTTGAAATATGTATAAAAATTGAGGCGTCACGGGACGCCTGGAAGATATGAAATATCAAAATTGTTTCGTATAAGTTAATATGCATAAAATAATAGATTACGACAGGAATCAGTTATGAAGTAATGAAAAGATAAAGCTAAAACAATTACAAATTAGTTCCATGAAATAATGACAGTTTATTTATTATATTATATTATTATACTCATTTTTATTAAATACAAAAATTCAACTGGGCACAGGCGCGATGTGTTTAGCGGCATTTATCAAAGGATGTTACGTCGTCGGCGCATGCCGCATAATACTAGTAGAACAAGCCTACAAAACAGTTTGAATCTTATGTTTATACAAATAGGATTGCAAATGTTTTTGAGCATTTCGTATAATAGTGCAAAGTTCATGTCTTGCGTCGCCACGACAACAATCAGGTTTACCCTCCGCCTATAGATGTTTCACATCAAAATGCCTGAAAATTAGAGCCTATAATATCACTCTAACTACTCTCCCAGAAAATGAGCAGATTAATGACCCTATAGGAAAAATGTTAGTGAGGCATTTGTAGGAAATTAAATGTTCTACAAAAAATGAGTAC
The DNA here is from genome assembly GCA_014332785.1 of Antheraea mylitta. Taxonomy (NCBI): domain Eukaryota; kingdom Metazoa; phylum Arthropoda; class Insecta; order Lepidoptera; family Saturniidae; genus Antheraea; species Antheraea mylitta. The sequence continues at coordinate 209,736 of JACEII010000115.1, forward strand.
GTGTAACCGTCACGCGCGATTGAAGTAAAACATTTGAAACATTTTTGATATTGCATTCAAATAGTTTATAAACAATTTAATCGAAAGTCTTTGAAAACAAAAAACAATAAAAATATTAAATTGAATAATAATAAAAATCATACAATAGAATTAATTATGTATATATGGGCGTGCGACCGTGCTGCCATCTAGTTTCAATGTATATTTTTTAAAATTAATTAAAGCTACATTATCTGTAGTGCCATCTATCAATTAATTCGGAACTTACATAACACAGGAAATATTATTAGCAACTTTTTGTTGTAAAGTAAATAAAATATAGCAAAGTACAAACAGATTGCTATGATAAGTGACAAATTAATTTAGTTATGGTTTAATAGGATTTGTTGGTTATGTTTAATTATTTTCTATCCGGATGGTACATAAACGAGACGCCATATTGCCGTAACGGACTTCCGTTGCAACCTCCTAGTCGCGTTTAAAGAAGTTTTACTTCAAAAATCTTTCAAACCAAATCTCTAAAATGGATTTAATAAAAAACTAGCCCCTGTCCGTGACTTCGTTCGCGTGGAATAGTTACTTTGGGCTAACGCTAACACGCAACGGAAGCTCTCAAGAGAAAAATAATGACTTTTAAACATTCTTAATAGGTGCTCCTATTGGTCTTAGCGTGATGATATAGCCTATAATCATCCTCGATAAATGAGCTATACAACACTGAAAGAATTTTTCAAATCGGACCAGTAGTTCCTGAGATTACGCCCTACAACGACACAAACTGTACATCTTTATAATATTAGTATAGATAGATTACTTACTCTGGTCGAGACTTCTCTAAGTTTTCTGTCTGCGTTTTTGGCTTCTTGTTCTGCTTCAGCTCGCAGTTGTGCGAGTGCAGTCCGAGTACGTTCCGCGTGAACACGTTCCAAAGCAGCTCTAGATGCGGCAGCATTTGATGCATGTTCCGCTTTCAGATTCTCTATCGCTTTGTTGTGTTGCTCTTCTATTTGCTTCACAACCTACGGACAAGTACCTACGGTTTTATACTCTCCTGGTACTCTTCCCCACATACCATTCCATTTTTAACGAAACTCTTTTTTTTTCAATTTGACTACGCTATTGGTCTAGTAAGGTCTTAACAGCTTCACCGGATTACTAATAAGAGACGTGCATCTAATCTAATATACATTTATGAAATACTAGCCTCTGCCCGCGACTCTGTTCGCGTTCTCAAAAGGAAAATACATCCAGATTTTCAAACATTTTTCATCTGTGCTCCGCTCCTATTGGTCTTAGCGTGATGATATATTTCTTTACCTGTAGTAGTATCTAGTATTTTTGAATATAAGCTAATTTGGTAATAATATATAATAATACTTACATCTAAACTATAAATAAGGTTGAAATCCAGAAGTAAGGTATTATTAATTTATTTATTTGATAAAAACCCCGATTTTTAAACATTTTTCATTGGTGTTTCGCTCCTGTTGATTTTAGCGTGATGATATATAGCCCTTAATTATCCTCGATAAATGAGCTATATAACATGGAAAGGATTTTTCAAATCGGACCATTAGTTCCTGAGATTGACCCCCTACAAGGCCACAACATCACAAACTTTACCTCTTTATAAAATTAGTATACATTACAAAATCAAGGAAAAATCGATCAAAATTATTTCCATGATTCTTTACGGACAAATACTTGTTCATCTTACTTGCTGATGTTTGGTATCCCTCTCTTTCACGGATGCTGTTTCCCTTTCCAGTAACTCTTTCAGCCTGTGGACTTCTAGTTTGAGAGCTTCCTCTCTTGTCTCCACTCGTTGGAGTTGGAGGGAGAGTGATTGTACGGACCGTTGCTGTTCCATTGCGAGTCCACGTAGTTGTTGTAGTTCGGCAACGTGCGATGGAGTTGGTTTCGGTGCTGTTTTCAAATTCTCCACTTCATTCGTGAGCTGGTGGAGGAAACAAGTCCATTAGATTGAAATATTGGGATTCTTAACATCTCATCATTAACATTATGCATCAACATTTGTCATCTTCTCATCCATATCTAACTTAACAAGCCCATTAGATTTCAATATTTGGATTCATAATATTTTATGTTTAACATTACGCATTAATACTTGGTAACTTCTCATCCATATGTTACCTAACAAGCCCATTAGATTTAAATATTTGGATTCATAATATTTTATGTTTAACATTATGCATCAATACTTCTCATCTTCTATAGTATAACTACCCGACATTAAACAATACCAACATGGGCCGTTCGTAGTATAACTACCCGACACTAAACAATACCAACATGGGCCGTTCGTAATATAAGGACCCGACATTAAAACATAACATCGACCAATGGCGTCTCAGGTCATTAGTAACACCCCCGATATAGTCTATAGTACTATACGTCATTAGTAGTACGGAGAGTGGCTAAAAATACAGACATTAACTTTCTACAAATATCAAAATTTATTACGGGTTTCCATGAATAATACGAAACGCTAAGCTTCCGTTTGTTTCACTCGATCACACTTTTCTTAACACTCTCGTCACTTATTCGCCAGCTCACTCTACAAGTCAAGCGTGCATAATCAAGTTTTACTTCAAGAACATACCTCTTTATTCTGCTTTTCGGCATCTCTTGCCCTCTTCTCTAGTTCTCTCATCTTCCACTCGCAGTCCGATAGCATACGCTCTGCTCTGGCGGCGGCCTGAGACCTCGCCGCCTCGTGTGCTAGCCTCCATTTCGCTGTGTTCGCTTCTGCTGCCGCTAAAGCCTGAAAAACAAAGACATAATAGACACTGGCTATGCCTGCGACTTCGTCCGTGTAGAAGGTGTTGTACAAAACAGTGACTAAAAAAATTGCGCCGTCACGAGACACCTGGCCGATGTGAAACATCGAAATTATTTTGTGTAAGTTATCTAATCTGATACCTTTAAACAAGCAATTCTTGTGTATTTTTATATATTCAGGATCTCGAAAACGGCGTCATCTATTTTCGTGAAACTTAGTATGTAAGTGGTTTCGGGGATGATAAATCGATCTACCTAGATTTTATTCGCAGATAACTTTTTTAACTGTGCAATTTCAGGCAATGAAAAAATATAGCTAGAATATGAAGGTAAATTTCGCCGCCATTGTCTAGCTCAGATGGAAATTGGTTGCTTCCAAAATTCGTGTAGCCCCAGTTCGAATCCTTTTATATATATATATATTTTTGTAAAAAGTCATAATTTTGTATGGTAAACCTAACAAATTAGTTTAGTTAAATAAATAATTATACTGATATAATTATACCATTATAATTATACTAGCTGTTACCCGCGGCTTCGCACGCGTTTTTTAAATATATTAAATAAATGTAAAATTGTAATTAGATGTGTAAGTTACAGAAATACTCTCTCAAAAATATTTGTAAGTATGACACGCACATCATATACTGTAACAGGTAACATGTACATTATATATGTGAATACTAATAGTGTGTTGAATGGGATAGGATTTATAATGAGCCACATACCTGGAACTTTAAACTACTATATACCATACTCAGTGCTCACTTATACCATATAAGAGGGTATTAAAATATTAAGCTATACATTATCGAACAATATGTGTTAAATCTTTTATTGTATAGATATAATATGCCCATATTGTTGATATAATTAAGTTATTGATATTCGTTGCTATAATTGAAATCAGATATAAACAGCTAAATAGTTAGTTATTTGCCCATAAAATTCCCGTTCAAATATTGCTTGTAGTCCAGTGAAGCTGTTCAGGTGAAGCAAGTCAAAGAAAAAATACAGTTCAAATAGGTCCAGCCGTTTGAGAGATTACACGGAACAAATAAACAAACAGACATATCGACAGCATTAAATAAATGTTGATATTTGTAGCACTACAGATATATGTATTCACCAAAAAGTATTTATTTTTATATTATATATATATACACACACTTTATTTTTATAATATGTAATATATCACAAATCAAAAATTAGGAACAAAACTAACGTACAAAAAACTTTTTGAGGAGTTTTTGGCGGGATTTCAGTCTGTCATGCAGTGGATTTTATATTTTATTCATCATCATATCTTGTGTTACTTGACTCTATATTGTGTTAAATTGGTGGCGTTTTATGTAATATGGTTCGTTTATTGTGCATAAGTGAAATGGATGAAAAATAATACCACGGAGCATAAATTCTGTGGTCTTGAAAATTAAGAAGATAAAAATTTATGAAATATTATATAGAGGATTTGGCGCTTATACCTTTTCATTAACTTGGACAAAAAAGAATACATATGTAATAACTACCTATATTGACAAGTTCAGAATTGGCAGTGTGGATTAATTCCTTCGCCAGTCTTATTGGACGAATATTATTACTACGAAACTATTTGAATAACAACACAAAATAAACTTTGCGAATGATTGCGATATAAACGTACCACCTATAATTAAAACGTATATAATACTAACGGTAACACGCAGCGAAAGCTCTCAAATTACACGATTTTGAGACATTCTTCATTAGTGTTCCGCTGATATTGATTTTAACGTGATGATATGTAGCCCATGGCCGTCCTCGATAAATGAGCTATCTAACACTGAAAATTTCAAATCGGACCGGTGGTTCTTGTGATTAGCGCGTTCAGCCATACAAAGAAACACACGCTTCAGCTTTATATATTAGTATAGATTCGGCGCTTATACCTTTTCATTAACTTGGACCTAAAAGAAAACTGGGTAAAGAATTCATAATAACTACCTATATTGATAATTTCAGAATTGGCAGTATAGATTAATTCATTCGCCTGTCTTATTGAATGAATATTATTACTACTAAACTTTTTGAATAACAACATAAAATAAACTTTGGAAATGTTTGCGAAATACACGTACCACGTATAATTAAAAATTGTAAACAAAACTAACGTAGAATAAACTTTTTGAATAGGAACACAAAATAAACCATGAAAATATTTTCGATAGAATATTATCGCGTTACCATGGCAACGCATATAATACTGACATTAACACGCATCGAAAGCTTCCAAAATAGCCCGATTTTGAGACATTCTTCATTAGTGCTCAGCTCCTATTCGTTTTAACGTGATGATATGTAGCCTATAGCCATCCTTGATAAATGAGCTATCTAATATTAATAGAAACTTTCAAATCGGACCGGTAGTTCTTGTGATTAGCGCGTTCAACCAAACAAGCAAACAAACAAACTCTTAAGCTTTATAATATTACTAGCTGTTACCCGCGGCTCCGCACGCGTTTTTTGAATATATTAAATAAATGTAAAATTGTTATTAGATGTGTAAATAACAATAATACTCTTTCAAAAATATTTGTAAGTATGACACGCACATCATCTACAGTAACAGGTAATATGTACATTATATATGTGAATACTAATAGTGTATCGAATGGGATGAGATTTATCATAAGCCACATACATAGCTGGAACTTTAAACTACTATCTATGTATCAGAGATCATTGCTCACTTACACTATATAAGAAAGTAATGAAAATATTAAACTTTCTTCGCTCGCTAAACTTCGCTCGCTAAAACAGCTAATTAGTTGGTTATTTGCCCGTAAAATTTCCGTTCAAATATTACTTGTAGTCCGTTGAAGCTGTTAAGACCTTGCTAGGTTAATAGCGCAATCATTTCTAAGAAAACAAAACCGTTCATATAGGTCCAGCTGTTTCGGAGATTACCCGGAACAAATAAACAAACAGATATATCGACAGAATAAAAAAAAATGTTGATATTTGTAGCACCGCAGATATATGTATTCATCAAAAAGTATTTATTTGAATATTATATACACACGCTTTACTCTTATAATACGTAATACGCAATATATCACAAACCAAAAATTGGAAACAAAACTAACGTAGAATAAACTTTTTGAGGAGTTTTTGGCGGGATTTCAGTCAGTGTTATGAAGGGATTTTATATTTTATTCATAATTTTGTATTATTTTACTCTATATTGTGTTAAATTGGCGGCGTTTTATGTAATATGGTTTGTTTATTATGCATGAGTGAAATAAATGAAAACTGATGCCATGGAGCATGTATTCTGTAAGCTTGAAATTAAGAAGATAAAAATTTACGAAATATTATATAGAAGATTTGGCGCTTATGTATAAAGAATACATAAGAACTACCTATATTGACAATTTCAGAATTGGCAGTATGGATTAATTCCTTCGCCTGTATTGTGATGGACGAATATTATTACTACTAACCTTTAAGAATATCAGCACAAAATAAACTTTACAAATGTTTCCGATACAAACGTACCACGTATAATTAAAAATTGAAAACAAAACTAACGTAGAACAAACTTTTTGAGTAGGAACACAAAATAAACCATGAAAATATTTCCGATAGAATGTTATCGCGTTACCATGGCAACGCATATAATACTGACATTAACACGCAGCGGAAGCTTAAAAAATAGCCCGTTTTATTGACATTCTTAATTAGTGCTCAACTCCTGTTGGTTTTAACGTGATGATATGTAGCCTATAGCCATCCTCGATAAATGAGCTATCTAACACTAAAAGAAACTTTTAAATCGGATCTGTAGTTCTTGAGATCATAGCGTTCAACCAAACAAACAAACAAACAAACAAACAAACAAACAAACAAACTCTTCAGCTTTATATATTAGTATAGATGTATAGATGAGAGATATCTTTTTTAATATATTTTTATGCTGATTTTGTGTCGCAAACCTAACACTTTATTTTAATTTAAAAAGGTTTTTAAAGAACCGAGCTAGGATCGGTCGTCCAAGGTACTATGCATAAAAGATATAATGCATAACAGATTACGACAGGAATCAGCTATGGCATAATGAAAAGATAAAGCATTACAATTTTTTTCCATGAAATAATGACTGTTTATGTATTAAAATTACTTAAATACTCATTTTTAATAAATACAAATTCGACTAGGCGCTTGAGCGGTGTTTTTGGCGGCATTTATCAAAGGGCGCTAGGTCGTCGACGCGTTCTTCATAACATTAGTAGAACGACTGGCATACAAAACAGTTTGAATCTTATGATTATACATATAGTGTTGCAAATATCTTCGAGGATTTCGTTAATAGTGCAATGTTCATGTTTTGCGTCGCCACGACAATAATCAGGTTTAACCTCCGCCTATAAATATTAAGTAATATTTATTTAGTATTTATTGGTTTCATTAAAATTGGTCACTCTATCAAAAGTTATTGTAATTTTAATGACGACGCGGCTTAAGTACGAGAGAAAAGTAGCCACCTTCACGTGCTTTTATTTATTAGTTCATTTTTTACATTAGGTTGTAGACGGAGTCGCGGGCACAGCTAGTATTAAAAATAAACAGAGCGAGTGAAGCCGCTGACGAAATTCAATTTTAAGCATTTCCAAACCATCCGCTACCAGGATACCATAAATAACAAAGAACATTGACAATAACGTTCTAAACACATTCGAAATATAAATATTCAAAAAGTCACTAACCTCCTGCGCTTTCTGTTCTTGTATGACTTTCTCCTGCTCTAACCTATCCTTGTCTCGCTCTAACGCGAGCGCCCGCGATTCAAGCTCCGCTCTCTGTGCAAGAGCATCGTCGAGTTCAGCTCGAATTTGACGCAGAGATTCATCTGAAAATGTAATTAACCAGTTAAATATATCTGTGTTAAGCACATCTGGAACGTTGAAACACAGTCAGGAAATTATCTAGGTCGTGTTTCATGTCTAGATGTATAGACATTTAACTCAGTAGGCGTTCCAGACATAGCTATGTGTAAACAAATCTCTTCTAACTTCTTATCTCCTGGTAGATATTTTGTTTAACTTGTATATTTTTGTTAGGCATTCCTTTCTTAAAAACTACTGACTGACTCCCACCGTTGAGGCTCGGAATCCTTTTTTAAACACCATTTTCTTTTTTTTCTTTATTCTAAATCACGACAAAGACAATATTTATTACGGACAAGCTTACAAATGTAGTATGACAGAACAATAAATTGTATGAAAGAGATACTAGGTAGGTAGTGAAATAATGTGCTTTTAAAGGCATTCAATTATTAAAAAAAAACATACCGTTTCGTCTTTGGAGCTGTTCACCCAAGTCTGCAGAACAACTCCTGGCCGCTATCAAGTCTTCCTCGAGCGCTCTACTTCGTTGCTTGATTAATTCTGATTCTTTGTACGCAGCTGCCAACTCGCATTTCAATTCTGCAACAATTGTCGGATTATATAAAACTAGCCATTGCACTCGACTTTGCTTACGTGTTTTCCAGTACATTCAGAAATAAAAGTAACCTATACTCTTCTCAAAGTTACAAGGTACCATTTAACAAAATTTAATTGTGATTGGTTGAGCGGTTTACTCGTAAGAAAATAACAAACCGCCAGACAGACAAACATTTTTTGTACGCATGTTTGAACAAAATTCCTTAACTATGCTTGCAGTAGGAGTGAACTGGTAGAAATTGTCACGTAAGGAAAAAGCGTTATGCCTCCTCGATGCGACTGTTTCTCTCCCTCTGTCCATTTATCTTTGTTATAAGGGTAACGTTGAGTAGCATGGGTACCTTGAAAACTCCTCTATTTGCCTTTGAAAGTCTCGCCAAGATCGATTCAGCCGTTTCAAAGATTATCTTAACAGACATTCTAATTTTATTCATACTAATTTGTCAGTATCCAAAAATTGAGAAAAATACTCGAAATTGTCAAGAACATGATGTATATTTTGCTGCCTGTACGTAGGACGTTTCCGTTTGGTGCATTCTTTAGTAGTGTTTGTAACGGTTATAAATATAGCAGAATATAGGGATGTACCTTGATTAATCGATTTTCGATAAAAACATATGTCGACAATCGATAGAATATCATCATAAATAATCGCTATTAAATTAATTTATAATACAACTTATTCACAATCCGTCGATTTCTTTTAGGCTAACTCATTCCGCTAATTTATATACTTTTTCTTTGATTAATTTACGATAGAAAATAGGCCATTTCCTCCGTTATGTAGGGACCGCTATGTTAACTTTTCATTACGAATTATTTCTAGGCTTAAATGTAAAGATATAACAATTACACAGCCATTAATACATATTATAAAACAAAGTCATCTGTCTGTTCGCGACAAACTCAAAAACTTCTTAACGGACTTTCATGTGTTTTTCCCCAGTTAATTCGTGATTAGTGATTCGTGAGGAAGATTTCGACGTATAATTTTGCAAGGTTTCTTTTTATAAACAGGCAGGGTCAATGTCCGCCTGGTCCGTTTATAATTTACTAGCCTTTGCCCGCGACTTCGTTCGCGTGGACTATTCCACCATTTTCCATTTCCAATTTGGGCTAACGCCAGCACGCCGCGGAAGCACTCAAGAGGAAAAAGATCCCAATTTTGAATTATTCTTCATTGGTGCTCCTCTCCTATTGGACTTACCATGATGATATATAGCCAATAACCATTCTCTATAAATGAGAGAAATAAAACTCGATTTTGAAATATTCTTCATTGGTACTCCGATCCTACTAGTCTTAGCGTGATGATATATAGCCTATAACCTTCCTTGATAAATGAGCTATATAACACTGAAATAATTTTTCAAATCAGATCAATAGTTCCTGAGATTACCCCCTACAACGTCACAAACTCCTAAACTTTACCTCTATATAATATTAGTAGAGATATAGTATAGATGATATAGTGTGAATTGTAAAATAACTGACAAGTAAATGTTGAAATCATTATTTAAATAAAAATACATCTAATTTCTTTTAAACAAAAATCGTTTTTTGGATATTTTGATGATCAATTCAGTAGTTAAGGTCTGCGTGTAACAAAGTAACTCACTGGTTAGGATTTACTTGATATGCATTGTATTACGACATTTATGTATCCGATATCGATACTTCCAACGGCTCATCCCTAGCGAAAAATTCAGTAAACATTTTTAATTACAGGAAGATGTGACGTTATTGGATTAATTTTATATCTTTCTGGAGTTATTTAAAAGTTTCACGACCTCGGAGATTAGCGTGATCTTCCTTTTTTTTAAAGTGTAAGCTACTTTTAGCCCCGTTATGATTTAAAACATGATGAAACTAAAATGCATAATTAAAAAGAGACAAACATAAACGTCTGTACGGTTTAACGTGCGAGAGAACGAGATAGAATACATTATACAGTGTTCGTTGTATTCGCGGTCTCCTTATTGTATATCTAATAGTTACTTTGGTACAAGTGAAAAAGAGTCATATTCAGCCTGGTATATTGTTTATAAGAGCATTTTATATATTTTTTTAAGTTTTCATTTCTACCGCGTACTGCACACATGTTAAGTTTAAATATAAGACCAAATCCTTACTAACATTATAAATACGATTGTTAGGTTGTTTGTTTGTTAAGCTTTCGCGCTTTAAATGCACGAGGGATATATCAAATCTATATTAAGCTGACCAAAGCCGTGGGCAAAAGCTAATATGTACTAACGAGCTTCAAGTAAGAAGATAGTAATCAAACTACCATCTTGAATTTATGCGACATTTTTTTGTATAGTAAGACACTTCGCAGACGTTTGCTGCGGTAATCATTTGTTGTATATAAATAGCAATTCTGCATTAGTGTTCTTTGTATTCAAATACATACATACTAATTTCTTATGAGATCCTGGTACAAAAGTTTGGGTACCAGATACTCTCTTGGTTTCTGGTATGATGAGGGGGTTGGTACTTTCTAAAAAAAAGGGTGATTAATATATACTGCAAAGCCACCTAGTGACAAGTTATGGTACTACGCTTGGTATAAAATATTCTTCTAGAAAAAAAAAAAATAGATTACCCAATTCTTATTATGAACGATCAACAATTTTAGAATTTATCAATTCCTGATATCAATTACAGAGCGACTTTTGTAAGGTGGCCTATATTTTCTTATTTGTATACAAATTGAAGGTACTATGCTGATAAAGTCGGGGTTATCAGCTAATATTCCACTAAATGTATTCAAATAAAAGATGGCGACTGTGAAAAATCTCAATGACTAATAAACCGTCTATATACACGTATTCTATAGACGTTAATTAATTAGCCTTTCCATTTCGATAAATAAACTTAGATAAGCAGGATTTAGTCAAATACTAACATAATTTATTTACTAGAAACAATAACAAATTGTTAATTTCATATTCCAGTATCACTAAGAACGGTAACAGTTTTTTTAGGTAATAGTGTTAGGTTTTTTTGTTTGGTACTTTTGTATTAAATGCACAGCGCTCGCCAACTGCTGCAGCGGCCGTTTGCCTTATCTTTTTTCGCAAGTCTATTCTAACTTAACCAAGTTGAGACGAAACTGTTTTAACTTTAAATCATTAAGTTGCTAATATACAAAATTACCAATAACTATTCGGAGGTAACACATAACCTCAAAACTGTGATCATGAATATCTCACTTTCCCCGGGGAGGGAAAATCACCCCTATCCTCCGCTGCTCCCTCCTCAACCTTTATATCAAATGCTAATTTCAAATGCGGGCCCTCCTCCTTGTTCTTTTGTCTCCGTTTGGTTAGGTTCGACTGATGTCATTTGCGGACGTGGGGGCATCCGTTGCCGCGCAGCGAAAACCCGAGAAGCTGAAGCACGGTCTCTGCCGCAGCTTCATTAAGAAGCATAAAAGAGGAACTTTTTCCTCTCGCGAGATGAGGGCCCTCCGTTAGACCACCTACGGGGACCCAAGCGCGTTTAGAGGAGAGTACATGTTCACCACTAATCCTCAAATCAGGTCCACATATGCGCACAGGTGGCCTAAGAGTTTTTAGTCGGTAGGTGTCCGACATAACCCTCCCGCTGTCCCTCGGCAGTGGAAGGTGTATCCAATGTAGGATTTTCTCCGGGTATAAAAAAAATTGGCGTCATCTGGCTTTCTCACCTGTGTTGCCCGGCTAGGTGCAGAAATCCAAGAGGTTTCCTCCGCGAAAAAAGATAACACAAGCCGGCTGCGGAAGCGGTTGGCGAGCGTGGTGCATTTAATACGAAAGAGCCTCAGATATAATCTGAGATTTGGCTTACATTTAATTCTTATTAACTTCTTATACAACTATCTATATTTGTAAAAATATGTATCATAAAAAGATAAACCAAATCGAGTTTTTTGGTAGCTTTGATGTTCATAAGCGCCTTAGTATTTTTGATTTGATATGATCACATTTAAATCCATCGCGTCTACATTTTGAAACACGAAACGGCTTCCCTAAATAAACGCAGAGTTAAAACGGACGAAACGATCCTCTTGCCCCGTTTCCTTTAGAAATAACTTTCAATATATTTAAAGTTGTCCGTCCATCTATTAGCTTAATTTATCTAAATATATAAAAATCCAGTGTCACGATGTTTGTCAACGATGAATTCCGAAACTACTGAAGCCGTCTTCATGACAGTTGGCAGTTAGGAATAATTTGGACCAACTTGAGAGATAGGATAATTTGTGTTTCAATAACTTGTAAATACAAATTAAATGATCTTTTTTTAACAATCGATCTTCAGATTATTACTGCCATTGTCGCGTAGTCAATAATATTACAAACGTCCTACGATCAATTTAATATTAAGCGTCGTGTGAATCAATATTCTAACAAGATGGTGGATCCCTTATTAGAATCTTCCAGGGAGTTTTTGTGGCATCTCAGAATTTCATGCTCCGCGGTATTATTTTCCATTCACTTCACTTATGCACAATACACTAACTATATTATACTAAATTTACAAAATATGGAGTCAAAAAACACAAGAGTACGAATAAAATAAAATTCACTAAATGACAGACTAAAATCCCGCCAAAAACTCCAATTAAATGATTGTCAATGTTGATTATTGTTAATAACTGTTTCATCTGTCTCGAACAATTTTTTGCTTTAAATTAGTTTGTTGACAGAATACTGTAAGACCGACTAATATAGATATGTCATAGATGGCGCCATGTTTTGATTTTGAATTTCTTTCTTAAATGTAATGACTGGAGTAATAGTAATGTGTGGAAGGGTAAACCGATAGGCTACATAATGCCATAATTTTACAAATATGTTACTTTTAGAGACTGGCGCTTACAAGCAAACAAAAAAGTAATTTGCAATATCAATGTATATTCGACTTATCAAGTGAGAAACTTCTCATCAAGCACCTCATTTAAAGTAAGCCCTCTCTCTAGGATTTTAGTAACATTGTGATTAAGTATTATTCTATGTTATAAAAAAAATAAACGTATCCAAAACTGCGGTCGAAAGCTAGTTCAGAATTCTAAAAATCCGTTCCATACATTCGCGTCGGTATCGAGAGCTTTCGCTAAAATTGTAACAAGGTTATAGAAGTTCAAGTAACGCGGTCGTGTATCGAATTCTTGTACGTTTATGTGAGCCTGCTACTTTCTAATATAGATTTATTATCACGCTCTATCAATTTCAAGGTAGACGGACAGACAGAAATAATGGGAATATATTATATATGTATTTATAATGTATGCACATAATAAGAACGTCAATCTAGTGTATACCTGATAAGGCACTCTTCGGCAACGGTTCAAGCCTAGGTCCGTTCCCTCGGCGTGGAGCCCTTGAGTACGCTGTTCACGCGATACAGTGACACAAAACCTTACATCACTGCTACAACATCACACACATCACCTATACATACGTGCACGCCTACACGCTTACACCATGCTTTTCTTTTTCAGAGAAATAAACGACGAAGAGTTCTACCCTTATTTTTCCTTATCCTATCCTATCCTATATAGTTTAGAGGAATTTTTCAGACACAAAATACATATAGGAGTTGTTGAGGCACGCGTGCTTGGTACACATACATGTTTCAATAACTCATATACGTATATCTAGATAGCTTAGCTTAGGTTAGCTCATATAGGCCGCGATGCACCTGGCCACGATGGCCACAACCCTGTCCACTGCCCTGTTATTCCACGGGCCTCGGCGGGGGCCACCTCCTGGTGCCGGTGGCGGAGAGGGCCCGTGAGGTAGACCCTCTAAGTGGCCGTCTCCGCCAACAGACGAGAGGCGGGAGGAGGAGGTGCTTAGCTCAACTCCTTCCGCCACCGTAGCCGGACCTGAGGGGATGCAGCTGGGGGGCTCATCCCTTAACTGCACAGATCCGGCAGACGAACGGGGGCAGCTGGTGTGTATCCAGTCTGCCTCTCTATAGGGAGGAGCCCGGCGGCCACCTTCCACCAGGCGGACCGTTGGGGCGGCTCTACAAGTTTGGTTAGCTGGAACGATCCCTTGCCTCCCTGGCAACATAGTCTGTCTGTTCACCGTGGGGTTTTAGTCTGTGCGAGTTGGACATAACCCACCCTCTCCCCCGGGAGAGTGGGTATCCATAAGGGATTTCCCCACGTTAAAAAAAAGATAGGTCGCGATTTGATGAATGAGAAATACATACCTACATTACGGTTAACACGTAACCAAAGTTTTTTCCTACCATGCCATAAGAAGTTTTACTTTAATAACTACTGAATAGAAAACTCATGCGACGCCACGTGAAATTACTTGTTAATTCATAATAAACAAAATTATTTATATATATATTTTTTTATATATATAGATTTTTTGTTTATTCGTCTCAACTCGCTTACATCTCAAACTATTATTCGGATTCTTTTTATTGATAAACTAGTCCCTACCCGCGATTTCATCCGCGTGAAATAGTTACTTTGGGCTAACGTCAACACGCAGCGGAAGCTCTCAAGAGAGAGAAAAATCCGATATTAACCCGAACCCGAGAACCTCTAGCGCTCTCACTAACCGAACGAAACGCAACAATGCAAACACTGTTATTTCACGTCGGTTTTCTCTAAGAGGGTGGTACTACCCCGGACGAGCCAACTCATTCATGCTGAAACCAGTAATAGGTTCAGCGTGGCGCTCCCACCTACAGAAACGATTATCTGTATAAACATAACATTCAAATTGTTTTGTCGGCCACTAGTGTTACGCGGCACGCGCCGACGACCTAGCGCCCTTTGATAAATGCCGCCAAACACACCGCGTCTGCGCCTGGTTGAATTTTTGTATTTTGTAGTTAATAAAATGAATATTTATGTAATAAACACTCTTTATTTTATGGAACTAATTTGTAATGATTTTTCTTTTCATTATACCATAACTGATTCCTGTCGTAATCTGCTCTTTTATGTATATAACTTATACAAAACGATTTCGATGTTTCATATTTGCCAGGCGTCCCGTGACGGCTCAATTTTTTAATAATGGTAATGTATTCTGTCATTGATTGTAAACCCCACCAGAATATTATTCTTTAAAATATTTTTTACATGTATAGAATTTATTATCGCGCTATACTTGTTAGGAGCAGAATAATTACCACACAAACACGTAGGTCAGGAAATAAACTACGGCTTTAGTAAAAGAATCACATAATTCTAATCGGAAATCGGGTGAACGAACGTATAAAACAAATAGAATTTACAATTTCTTTCATTATTGCACGAATCGTCACAGCAAGATTATTTATCAAGCGGCCACGTGAATTCAGTACTTGTATGTCGCACATATTGGCTCAAAGCCAAAACATTTGACGTGCGCTCTTAACGTGCTCTTTCTCTTGTGCAATTGCATAATAATGTATATTTTTAATAATCAATTCACAGAACGAAACTATCGTACATTGGTTTTCAAAGAAACTGTATATAATACCAACGAGTTCATGTTTTCCTGGTACCTTTTTGAAATACCTTGTAATTTGCGTCATAATTTAGTATAAAAATCTTCTTATTGAGTGGGGACTTTTTTTTTCGAAATGACAACGCTGTTGACCTGGGAAGGTCTTTACAGCTTCACCGAACTACCGAGGCGAACGCTTGGAATGCTTGGGCGACTAACTCAAGGGTGCACGACACACCTCGGCTTGGGCTGTCGCCTGTTTTGTGCAAAAATCGCAACTTATCTGAGCTAACCTAAGCTAAGCTATCTAGATATATATGTATATGAGTTATTGAAACATGCACGTGTACCAAGCATGCGTGCCTCAACAACTCCTATATGTATTTTGTGTCTGAAAAAATCCTCTAAACTATATAGGATAGGATAAGAAAAAATAAGGGTAGAACTCTTTGTCGTTTATTTCTCTGAAAAAGAAAAACAGCGTGTAAGCCTGCCCGTGTGTATAGGTGATGTGTGTGATGTTGTAACAGTGATAAGTGTCACTGTATCGCGTGAGCAGCGTACTCAAGGGCTCCACGCCGAGGGAACGGACCTATGAAGTGGGGACTTTTAACCACGTTGAGAGGTATTTTTTGGCAGATGATTTGTTTATACTTTTCGTGTCAAGATATGTTAGCAAGCGTGACCGACTGCATTGCGCTTGCGCGGTTTGCATCATACTAGCGAAGTGTAGTATAAGAGCCTCAGAGTTGAGGGCGCCAATAGAATGTGAAAGTTGTTCTAATGTTGATAATTTTCATACAAAAATTATGAAATTTAAATAATTCAGACTATAATTCATTTAAGAATAAAAAAACAGTTTTTAGAAAATTAGATTATATACTTTATTTTTATTATATTTTTCTGAAAAAATGTTGGCAACCCTACATAGGAGGCATAAGGATAGGTGCGTCAACTGATGTTAAATGATCACCACCGTCCATAGACACCAACAACACCAGGGGAATCGCAAGTGCGTTGCCACGCTGGTTTTGAGGGGATGGGGAGAGAAGGGATGTGGGCCTCCGGCGCTCCCACCGATCGAACGAAATGCGACAATGCAAGCACTGATACTTTTTTTTTTTCGATCTGACTACGCTATTGACCCACCAATGTCTTAACAGCTTCACCGGACTACAGCACTGTTACTTTACGTCGGTTTTCTGTGAGAACTGTGTGGTAAGTACCCCGGACGAGCCGACCCATTCATGCTGAAACCACTAATAACTTCATCGTAGCTCTACTACCTACACTGCCTCGAGTTTTTTATGATTATTTTGACTAATTAATCATCACCATCTGTGTGTAAGTGACCCACTGCAGGTTCATAGGACTCTTAGGGAAGGAAGGTATATTCCGATGTCCATAGGTTTACAAAATTGGCTACTGTCGCTTTGGAGAATCATTGTATAGTAAATAGTGATTGGTACACGACCATTTGTGTACTAAAAGTTTTTGACGAACTCCGTAAAAATAACCAAAATTGCCATATCATCTTGCACCATGACAATGCCAGCTGTCACATGGCCAGACACACAAACGAATCCTTGAAATTAATAAATGTAGATTTTATGTTTTAATATTATTAATATTAAAATTTATTTAATAATATTTATAATAAATTTATTAATATTTCATTCTGTATATAGTCCCAACATGGCACTATTTTTTCCCGTTTTAAAAATCAATAATTATACACGCGAACAACGATTTTGGATCGGAAAGTGATCGAATAAAATGTGTCTAATTATGATTTCGGATCGGAAAGTGATTGAATAAAATGTGTCTAAATACGATTTTGGATCGAAAATGGATCGAATGAAATGTGTCTACGATTTTGGATCGGAAAGTGATCGAATAAAATGTGTCTAAATACGATTTTGTATCGAAAAGTGATCGAATAAAATGTGTCTAAATATGATTTCGGATTGGAAAGTGATCGAATAAAATGTGTCTAAATATGATTTCGGATCGGAAAGTGATCGAATAAAATGTGTCTAGATACGATTTGGATCGAAAATTGATCGAATGAATGAATGAGTCTAAATACGAATTAGTTTTTTTTTAAATATCATATAGAATGCAAACGAACAGGCGGGTCACCTGTTGTTTAGCGATCACCGCCGTCGATAGACACTAGCAACCCCAAAGGAGTCGCACGTGCATTGCCAGCCTGTGTTTGGGGGAGTGGAGAGAAAGGGAGAGGGGTTAGAGGAGAGGAGAGGGGAGGAAAGAGGAGATGGATCTCCGGCGCTCTCACTGACCGAACGAAACGCAACAATGCAAGCACTGTTACTTCATGTCGATTTTCTGTGAGAGGGTGCTGCTTCCCCGGACGAGCCGACTTAGCTTAATAATAGCTTCATAATAATAGCTTCAGCGTGGCTCTAACACCTACAATTTTCGGATTTCGGATCGGAAATTGATCCAATAAAATGTGTCTAAATTGACTGAATACTAATGACGTTGTGTTAATACGGTCTTCACTAAAGTACTACAACTATGAATTCTAAGACTATGTACTATTTGGTCTTAACCAGAAAGATTACCACGGTATAGTACAGTAATACATAAAACTCACGTTCAATTTCCTGGTCTTTAGCTTCGATTTCCTTCCTATATGATGCAATGAGATCTCTTGTCCTATCTGCTTCCCCGATCCTCGAATCAGCCAACTCTGATAAAACAGCGACATGGTTCTGGAATTTATTCTCTTGACTGAGAAGGTTTTTCCTGAAATAAAAAAAAACATATATTTTTAATTTTCAGAACAGTTGTCGTTTCGGTATGAATTGACAGTCAAGCAGATCACAAAATCTTGAATTCTATTACAGCGGAATAATTAAATGATGTTCTTACTTCTACATTGTGTTCCAAATAAGAAGATAACACTATCACTATGTCATCTTGTTTCGCTTTTTGTATGCAACTTAAATAAAACATAATGATTTGTGCAATGTATGCCTTAAGTCACTGAACGTATATTTATAAAATATATCTGTCTATCTACCTATCTCATACCTTTAAACGAGTAATTCTTGTATATTTTTATATTTGTATATATTCAGGATCTCGGAAACGGCGTCATCTATTTCCGTGAAACTTAGTGTGTAGGTAGTTTCGGGGACGATATATCGATTTAGCTAGAATTTATTCATAGAAAACTTTATTTAACTGGGTTTTTAGGCATCGAAAGAATATAACTAGAATATAAAGGTATATTTCATCGCCGCTGTCAAAACAAAAATAGCTCAGGTGGAAATCGGTTGCTTCGAAAATCCGTCTAACCCCAGTTCGAATCCGAGTGACAGCAGAAGAAACACGATTTTTTTTTATAAAAAAATGTTATTTTTATAAGGCAAATCTAACAGTTTATTTTAATTTAAAAATGTTTTTTAAAGAACCGAGTTATGCTCGATTGTCCAGATACTATACTTTATTCCTCTTATTACAAATACAAAAATGAACATGGGTGCCTAAATTTTTAAGCCTAGTTGAACACATACTTAAAATACTTTATTACATAAACGTCTCTAAGCGGTCTCTTGTTAAACATCTGGTTTAAGTTTTTTATGCAAGGAACTCTGAATTCCATTCGTTCAATTCAATCTCATAATTCATAAACTTTCCATTACGTACAGATGTTTTGTGAAAAATTTCAATTCATGAATAATATTTTTGTTCAGATCTTCGTTAAAAAAAATTACTTATTTTAAGTTAAATTGATTATCATTACTGTAAAATTTTAGTTAAAAGAAAATGATGTAATTATTGAAACAAGCCATTTATAAGATTAACATATTACGTCAAAGTGCGTGAAGTCAAATAACAGTGTACTGTCAGATTCATAAATTGTCAAATGTCAATAGTGTCATATTGTAGTAGCTATGATTTACTTGTATTGGTAGTGGTAGAGCCAAGCTGAAGCTATTATTGTTTTCAGCACGAATGGGTCGGCTCGTCCGGGGAAGCACCACTCTCTCACAGAAAACCGACGTGAAGTAACAGTGCTTGCATTGTTGCGTTTCGTTCGGTCAGTGAGAGAGCCGGATACCCACTACCCTCCCTTTCTCCTTCCTCCTTTCCTTCCTGCCCCTCCCCCACCCTCCTCCCAAATACAGGTTGGCAACGCACTTGCGACTCCCCTGGTGTTGCAAGTATCTATGGACGGTAGTGATCACTTAATATCAGGTGACCCATCTGTTCGTTTGCCTCCTATGATAAAAAAAAAACTTGTGTGTCTTTAAAATTGTGTAATTTATTTAATTCTTCCAAATTAATTATACCCACGAATATCATAACTTATTACAAAACGTCTTTCACTGGCAAATATTGTAGGTGGTAGAGCCCCACTGAAGCTATTTTTGGTTTCAGCATAAATGGGTCGGCTCCTCCGGGGTAGTACCACCCCTCTCACAGATAATCAACGTGAAATGACAGTGCTTGCATTTTTGTGTTTCGTTCGGTCAGTGAGAGAGCTGGAGGCCCACGTCCTTCTTTCCCTTTCCTTCCCCTCCCCCTTCTCCCATATACAGGCTGGCAACGCATTGCGACGTCCCTGCTGTCGCTAGTGTCTATGGGCGGTGGTGATCACTTAACATCACGTGAGCCACCAGTTCGTTTGCCTCCTTTGATATAAAAAAAAATAAATAGAAATACAATGAATCACAACAGTAAAATAATAACTGTAAACTTAGACAAGTGTTACATAAAACAATGTCCATTTGTAAACAAAGGTAAGACACTATTTTGTGATCAAACTTTTTTATGCGTATTTAACTTTGCGTTACGATCGGTCAGTGAGAGCGCTGGAGTCCCATCTCCCCCTTTTCCCTTCCCTCCCTCCCCCTTCTACCAACTCAGGCTGGCAACGCACTTGCGACTCCTATAGTGTAGCTAGTGTGTATGAATGGTGGTGATCCCTTAACATTAGGTGACCAAACAGTTCCTTGCCACCTATGATATAAAGAAATTATCTTTTATTATACATTATTATCTCTCAGAACAGTTTTTTTTTTGTTTTGGTAACCAGTCTTCTAGTAGACTATTACTGCCATTGTCAATTGAGTAACGATATAACAAGTTTCTTGATATAATTTCAATTAACTAACAAGATGGCGGCCGTCTTGTTAGAACTTTCCAGGGAGTTTTTGTGGTAAGCCACAATCCATGCTCCGTGGTATTATTACCCGTCCAGTTCGCTGGTACGCAACAACCAAACTATATTATGTAAAATATCACCAATATTAGAAAATATATTGTCAAATCATACAAGATTATGTAGGTTTTTGTACGTGGTAAAGCCACGCTGAAGCTATTCCTGGCTTTAGTATGAATGGATGTACTCGTCCGGGATAGTACCACCCGACACTCAGAAACACCCACGTGAAATAACAGTGCTTGCATTGTTGCATTTCGTTCGGTCAGTGTGAACACCGGAGATCCACCTCTCCTCATCTTCCTCATCTCCTTTTCCCTTTCCCCCAACCCCCCAATACAATGGCAACGCACTTTCGACTTCACTGGTGTTGCAAGTGTCTATGGACGGTGGTGATCATGTGACCCACTTGTTCTTTTGCCTCCTATTATATAAAAAAAAGAATAATATTTAGAATCGACTATCTCATCTAGCTAGAAAATTGTTGAGTATGATGGTGGATGGATATACGCGTAGAAGAAGACCGAAAAATGTATGGATGGACTGTGTATCGTTACCATGCATACAATAGAAACCATTCTGTTTAAAACTGTATCGCGCCGCCAACTTTTTGGCTGTCATGCACGGGAACGTCAACAAAAACAATAAAAAAGAAAACGTGTCAAGCGGGCCATTGGTTTTGGATTGATTGTCATATCAATCATCAAAGTATCGAAACAATTATTATATCAATCAGCAAAGGCTTGAGACGAATATCAAATCTATCAGCAGACACATCAACAATACCATTATCATAATCTATCACAATGACACATCCGTGGTAGCTCAGCGGCCAGCTGCAACACAAAGAATCACGAGGTACTCGCATTATATCTTTACTGTTGTTAGCTGGATCTGAACGAAAACATTTGAGTTCTCGAAGACCCTCCGGAGTCCCCCAGGGTAGCAGGAAGCCACCAATAGGCATTTTGGAGGTGCGCATGCTACACACTGTGTGAAAAATGATATATGTCCGTAAAAGGTGTGAATACTAAAATAATATGTGACAGGAGAGAGTGGATAAAGAAAACATGTTGTGCCGACCCTACTTAGGTGGGATAATGATGATATTTGAATTCACTATCTGCTTGTTTGTTTAAGCACGCATCACTAATAAGGTACTGCGTTCACGATAAAGCCTCAAGAATCATAAAGCATACTCTCCGGTAGTATTTAGTTTTTGTTGTATTAAAATCGGTTCACTCTATCAAAAGTTATTGTAATTTGAATGTCTGCTCGAGTTAAGTACGAGAGAAGATTAGGTAAGTAAATTTAATTCCTTTTTTTTTTCGAAATGACTTCGCTATTGACCCAGCAAGGTCTTAACAACTTCACCGGACTACAAATTTAATTCAATTTCTTACAAAAACAGTATATTATACCAGGTGATTGTTTAGACAGTAGCAATATTTACGGAGTATACTCTGCACTTGATTCTCGTTCTAAATAAATTTAAAAAATAAGTACTTAATTTTGACCTAATTATCTAAAAAGTGCAAAAAATATACACAATCCTCTACGCGTGTGTGTTAAAGCATATTGTCAATGACCGTCGGGTGATTTCACTTTCATTTTAAAGGGAACGTAGGAAAGCCAGGAACAAAACAAAAGGGTTTATTGCCCGTTTTACTATCGAAAGTTATTAGCTCTGGGTCGCCTATTGTAGCTTTTGGCATCGGTCATTGCATTTAGGTTTATTATTTTAATTACACGTTTATACCTATACTTTTGAAAGTATTAGAAAAAACTTTAACTTAGGTTTTCTTAGTTGCTTATTAGTATTTGTTTTAATATTATTATTATATATGTTATATATGACCATGAAAAGTCATATCCTAGAATACAGCGAGTGTCTAACTTTTCACCTGGTTTATCCCAGTTATATAAATAGAATCTAAAACACAGTAAATGAAAGAATGTGTTTTGCTTTGAATTCCAAGCGGTTGAAGTCGCGGGCATAGTCAGAAGTAAATCAATGTACTGTTCCTGGAATGCCTAGCCAATTGCTATATTAAAGCGAGAGAAACCGCGAGCAAAAACTAGTTTTGTAAGATTTTTAATGATCTTAGTATTTAGAATTGCGTTGAGCGGTATTTTATTGGCAGTTCCGGTAGCACCTGACATTATAAATTCAAAAGAAAACAGTTATTCTGTTTTGAGTTTTCACTTCTGCCAGCTATCTTTATGATTACCTCGACATTTTTTTTTCTATGAAAATTAAAAACACCTATGTCAAGCTTCATGGCTATTAGCCATAGTGTTGTTATACTAGTTCGAAGACGAGGTAGTCCGGTGAAGCTGTTAAGACCTTGCTGGGTCAATAGCGTAGACATTTCGAAAAAAAGTTCGAAGACGTGGCCTACTTTGCTAGAAAATTTACGTGCGTATCCGTGCCAAATACAATAATTCAACGTAATGTAGTTGATAACTAAATCTTACGTGTTCTGTTCGATTTTGCAATTTAAATGTTGCTTCAACTGAGGTTAAAATAATTGTAAACAAATCTTGAATAAATAAAACATGCCGCGTTTAAATTTTCAATACGTGTGAATTATTTAAACACACATCAGCTTGCATTTAAATAGTAAATCTGTATTTTTTTTCACTACAAAACAATTACATAGAATTTTTCATCGGATCTTATTCTGTTATTTAGTGGATTCTGTATTCTAAACCTTGGTTTATACGGTGTTATTCCAAAAAAGTTAAATACGTATTAAATACTTGCTTAAAAAATGTTTCATACTAAATGCACCGCGCTCGACCAATGAAAGTTAGCGTTATCCTTTTTTCGCAAGTCTAACCTAACATAACCAAAGCGAGTCAAAAGAGCAAGATGGTGAACATTCAGCGAGCGCGGTGCATTTAAAACGTAACCTTTTTAAAGCAAGTATTCAATAAGTATTTTACTTTTTTTGTAATAACACCGAAAAGGTTTACTGTCCTAATGAGTTACTTTATCTATTGGTGAAAACCGCATGAAAATAGGGTAGTTTTTGAGTTTATCCAGAACAGACGGACAGTCTATACAGTGCAATAACTTTTTATGGAATGAACCGATTTCAATTAAAGAAACATTAAATGTTACTCGATGATATATTTTACGATTTCGTTGGTTAGGTTTTATCAGAAACGTTGTACTTTAACTGTAATGCGTGTACAAACAAACAGATAAACATTTCTTAAAATTATTTAAACTTATTTCATTACTTATTCTTCGTCACTTGCCATGATTTTGGCAGAGGTGTAAGGGGTGTCGCGTAACATCTTAAGACTTCAGACCCCCAAGCCAACCTCACCTGCACGTGGTGCACCCTGCTGAATAACGAACGAGGCAATGGCGAAAGCGGGGTGGTAGGGTTTTACAGCCTGACTGGGTCGCAACCACCATGTATTTGGCGAAAAAGCCCGTCATAGTGACTCGCTTCTGCGCGTCGCGTTTCGGGATCAGCCTGTGCATATCCAGTATCGGGTGACTTTCGTCATTATGGCCGGCATGACATGGGCGGCCGGCGATGGATAATCTGTCTCACGGTGGTTGCCGATATTTTTGGATTGTACTATGCTTAATATCAGGCGTAGTGCAGTCACTATGTCGTGCTTCAATAAAAAAAAAATATAACAGAAATCTGAAAAGCACAGCAGACATGTTAAATTTACATTATTATAATGCAAAGAAGAAAGAGATTCTTTGTTTCGTATTCATTATATGTATAGATATAAATTATACTTTGTTTGTCGACTGCGGCGTTTCATTGTCGCAGAACAAAGAGCTTTCTCGTGGCGTACTTGAGACGGACTATTTCAAGTTAAGAGCGATGCTTTTTTGTATGTTATTCTTAACTGGCCTCAGATTAAAAACCAGATCAGTAAAATCAGATTAAGTACCAGGGCGACCGAGCCTAGCTCGGTTGTTTAAAAAATATTTTTCAATTTAAATTAAACTGTTATGTTCACAAAATTAGCATTTTCTCATATAAAAAAATATATTAAAAAAGATATATCTCTTATAATTATAATAATAAAATTATTTATTTATTAAAATAAATTGTTAAGTTTGCCTCACAAAATTATCATTTTTTACAAAAAAAAAAAAAACAATTATATACACTCGGATTCGAACTGGAAATACACGGATTTCGAACCAACCAATTTCCATCTAAGCAATTTTTTTTTAACAGCGGCGGCGCAATTTATCTTCATATTCTAGCTATATTTTTTTATTGCCTGAAATCTCAATTAAAAAGTTTTCTATGAATAAAATCTAGCTAGATCGATTTATCGTCCCCGAAACTACCTACATACTAAGTTTCACGGAAATAGATGACGCCGTTTCCGAGATCCTGAATATATGCAAATATGAAAATATACAAGAATTGCTCGTTTAAAGGTTTTAATATATTAAAGGTTATTAAAGGTAATAATATATCCTCATTAAAGAGACTGATTGTTAAAAATACAAAAAAAGTGTGTGTGTACTTATGTACACGC
This sequence comes from Antheraea mylitta, assembly GCA_014332785.1. Taxonomy (NCBI): domain Eukaryota; kingdom Metazoa; phylum Arthropoda; class Insecta; order Lepidoptera; family Saturniidae; genus Antheraea; species Antheraea mylitta. The sequence continues at coordinate 235,196 of JACEII010000115.1, forward strand.
GTTAGAAGTTATACTTCTTTGGCTTAAATTTTTTATCTTTCGCCTTATTCTATGTTTGTAGAAAAAACGACACTAACAATAGAATAAAAGGCATTTCATATATTGAAAATTTTAATACAAAGAAATACAAAAAACAAAGAAACAAAATGTTGACTATAACTAATTTCAGGGTGTCGGTTTTTTGTGACGGTGTGCGCGCGCATCGCAAAATTCATCATTTTTTCTAACGCGCCAAAAGAAATATAACTTCAAAAAAATGTTGCTAATCGATAGACACAAATCTAATATGTTTAGCGCATAATAGAAATCATAATTCAACATAAAAACAATGTAACTATGTGAACGCAACGAAAACAAAATGCAAAATAAACATGACTCAATGTTGAACGCATCGAAGCCGGGCTCGTGCGTCAAATCGCAATATGGCGTCCTTGAAACGTCAAAAATACGCGGTATGAGCCCATACGTACAATGTTATTATACGTTCTTTGTGTTTTTAAACGGTTTCGATTCAACAAAGAGTATTGTTATCATTTGTTATTTTAATTATTCGGATTAAGTAATCATTCTTCTATATTAAACATTTATTGACGTTTGAGAAATGTTAATCTGTTAGAAATATGTCAACATTATTATTATGGGAGAGTTGATATTTAATTCCATATGATCTTTCAAACCATGTTTATTGATCTCTTTCTTCATCAATAACATACTATATTAATTATGGTCTACCTATTTATGTTTCTTGTAGTATGTCTTCATATATAAATTTCTTCTGTACATGTTATGTCACTGAATTCCTAAACGGCGGAACCGATTCTAATTAAATTTTGTGTGCGTGTTCCAGTGGATCCGAGAATTTTTTTAAGGCAGGACAACGTCCTCTGGGCCCTCTAGTCATATACATAATCATAAGTTATCTCTTACATTTAAACATTACTATATAGGCCTTATAAAAAAAACATACGATAATTCAGATAGTTTCTGTAAATCACTTTATCTGCCTGAAAATCATGTCAAAATTATTTCAGCTTTGTAACTTTTAATACGTCACGTGTCTTTCTCCTTTAAGCCCCAAATATTTGGCAAGTTCATACTCAGATGATATATATATATATATATATATATATATGATAAGGCCTTTTGTCTTTATGGTCAAGTCTATGAAAGGGCTGAACTAATATAATTTTAGTTAAAATACCTACCAACAAAAAGGGCTCATAAGCCTGAGTATAAACTTGTGAAATATTTAGCGGTCGAAGGAGGAAGACACGTGACATATAAAAAGTACATGATTCAGTAATACTTCATTGTGACATGTCTAGGTTTCCTCACAATGTTTTCCCTTACCGTGGTAATATTCAACATTGGTACATAGTGCGTCCTTATTACAAACCACTTTATAATTAGTATAGATAATTTATGTTACTCACTCTTCATCATCGTCGTTTTCCTCTTCAGACTCTGTTACTTCGACTTCTTCTTCTATCTCCTCGATTTCTTCTATAATCTCCTCTTCACTTTCACTCTCACTCTCAACTAAACTTTTAACGTCACTCGTTACGTCATCACAACCGTTCCTATCGTCCAAAAATCCACTATCACTGTTATCACTGGAAATCCTTTTTAATTCATCACCATCAACTTTATCTGGTTCCGTATCATCAACTACGTTGATAATTGTTTTGTTATCATTCTCCGTTATATCTTCTAAATATTCTTCTTCCTCCCCTGAAGTAAGAGATTCGAATGATGAGTCAACTTCTTCGTCAGTCTGCTGTTCACCATCATCGAAAACTATGTGTTTTCGGAATGTGACTTTCTTCTTACCGCAGTCAGATCGGTCATCGTCAGAACATCCCTCGGTGTCCGATTTTGGAGGTTTCAAATTAGATTTCTTTATCGTTAATGGAGATTCAGGATTTATTTCAACCTCGTCGACTTTTAATAATTTCTCTAATTCGCCTTTCAATTCATCCTTGTATGAACTGATCGAATTATCAATATCTTCATGGTTCGCCTCGCCCCTGCCTATCTTACTGTCAGTCGCTCCCATTTGTTTGTTTTCATTTATTTTATCAACAGTCTCGTCTATACTCTTCGCTATTTCTCTCAGCAATGCCTCGGCATGTTGTTTATCGTCTAAATTCGGTTCGTTTACGTACACCAATGACACGTGCTTGTCCGGTTTTGCGTATTTCTGCAGTACGAGCGCCCTCACGAACTCTGCGGAGTCGTCTGCGAGCGTATCGTTATTTTTGGTCGACGTGGGCGCCGCATCCCTCGCCGATTCGGTCCGACGCACATTCACTTTGGGCGGGCTAACTCTGCACGATTGCGAACGTGCGGTGTTTGCGCAAGGTTTTCTCTTTTTTCGACGTTTGCCCGCCATTATTTCTAATATAGCGCCGACTCCAGTCTTCTGGTGGTAGTCTGTTTGAGGGATCAGAAGGTTCACTACATCTTTGCGTGTCCGGTTGTCGTTTGAAGGAGGGCGCGCGTCGACTGAGGTTAATTTTACTGGCATGTCGCTCGTCTCTTTCCGTGGGCGGTCGGCGGTTTCCGACTCGGCCTTGGTTTTCCGTTTGAAGAAACTGAACATGTCTGTCACAGTTGATTACAGTTCGGGATGCATGTCCGATAGCTCCGGCGTCCTCTTTGCAACTGGTGAATGCTTGTTGATAGATTGTATTATTTATTTTCTATCGTGCTTTCACTTTTCTCTGATATTAGTATTCTTGTTATATTATAAGACTTTTTTATTAAATCAAGCTACTCTTGTTTCGAACTGAGGAAAACAAACGTAAGAACTCTATGCATGTTATGATGTCCTGGTAGTTGTGTTTTTATTGAAGGTGAAAAACATAATAACGATATAAAAAAATATTTATTTTATTATTTTCCATTAATTAAAATGTATTTATTTAGATATTTTGTATCAAACTGATGTATTAATTGCTAGCTTTTACCCGCGGCTTTCCTTAGCCTACCCGTCGATAACAGTATATTTTTTCTGGATTAAACCTTATTTGTCTCTAAGTCTTAATTTTCTTACTCATGACAAGTCTATGAAAAGTTTCATTATGATGAGGTTGGACATTTAATACGTTAAAACATAAGAAATAAACAAAGGAACTTTCGCATTTATCTATCTATCTAATACCATTAAACGAGCAATTCTTGTATATTTTTATATTTGTATATATTTAGGATCTCGGAAACGGCGTCATCTATTTCGGTGAAACTTAGTATGTAGGTAGTCTGGCGGACGATAAATCGATCTAGCTACATTTTATTCATAAAAAACTTTCTTTAACTGAGATTTCGGGCAATAAAAAAATATAGTTAGAATATCAAGGTAAATTTCGCCTCCGGTATCAGAATAAAAAGAGCTCAGATGGAAATTGGTTGCTTGGAAAATCCGTGTAACCCCAGTTCAAATCAAAGTTTTTTTTTTATTAAAAATGATAATTTTGTAAGGTAAACCTAACAATTACTTTTATTTAAATAAATAATTTTATAGTTATACGAAATATATATTTTTTATTATTTTTTTATATGCAAAAATGATAATTTTGTGAGGCAAACCTAACAGTTTATTTTAATTTAAAGATGTTTTTTTAAGAACCGAGCTAAATAAAGTAAAAGGTTTATTATTTTTTGCTTTTCAGTTTTTTCGGCGGTTTAATTCTTTGTTGAAACGTTTTTTGAGAGCTTCTGCTGCATGTTAGCCTTTTGACAGGAGTAAATATTACTACGCGGATGAATAGGTTAGTTTCTAAATAAGAAAACGTTTTTATCGCGTCTAAGAATTATATTTTCACAGCGGAAATTTCTTAGAACAGCAACGATAATATTTACTCAAAGCTACTTAAATATGTATACAAATCTGCAGAGAGACTATGATTCGTATAAATAAATTCACCACAAGTTCACATACAAATGTGTTGACGGACGGATATTGGAGTTTATGTTGGTACAGACAAAAAAAAATCTACAAAACCCACAAATCATAATAACTTTACGATGCGGTGAATATGAAACGCCGGTCGATAATAAAATCTTAATGCACTGGTGTAAAAATTCGTAAGAAACTCCTATGTTTTAAATAGAATCTTCACATATCTCTGTAACTTTTCAGTGTGCAGTGTGTTTTTGTAGGTGGTAGAGTCACGATGAAAGTGTAACTGACGACGTGAAATAACAGTGCTTGCATTGTTACGTTTTGTTCGGGCAGTGAGAATGCTGTAGGCCCATCTCCCTTCCCCTCTCCCCCTCCCCCATAGCCCTTCCCAAAACACAGGCTGGCAAATCGCTTGCGATTCCCCTGGTGTTGCAAATATCTTTGGGTGGCGGAGATCACTTAAGAATTTAGCTAAGAAATTTAAGAATATTTAGCTCTATATTGTATAATGTTGGTGGTGTTTTACGTAATATAGTTTGGTTATTGTGCACAAGTGAAGTGGATCGGAAATAATACCACAGAGCATGGATTCTGACTTGCCACAAAAACTCCCTGGAAAGTTCTAACAATACAGCCACCATCTTGTTAGTTCATTGAAGTTATATCAATAAACTTATAATATCATTACTCACTTGACAATGGCAGTAACAGTCTACTAAATAGAGGACTGGTTGCCAAAAATAAAATAGAAGTAGAAGATATGTTTCTCCTTTTCTTTTTTAAATGGCGTGCCGTCCGATTATTACTAGCCAGTGTCAATGTTTTATTTTCTATATAGGATTAATTTAAATCTTTACTTGTGGTTCTTATGCATTAATAACTAGCTGATATTTGATACTGATAGAAACTCATGTAAAAACAATGATTAATAAAGTCATCTGAATGTATTAAGTCCATTTACTTATCTACTTTTCTCTCATAATTACACCGCGTCGTCATTAAAATTAAAATAACTTAAAATAGAGTGGACCGATTTTAATGAATCAAAGACTCAGTTATTCTCGAAAATATGCTTTATGATTTTCGTGATGAGATTTTATTGTGAATCCAGAACTTTAGCAGTGATGCGTGTTCATAAAAATCGACAAACAGACAGACAGAACAAGAGGGAACAATTTTTTTTTTCACGACATTCGAAATAGTACAGACACTTCACATGTACATTTTTATTATATGTATAGATAGTATGTATTTTTGCCTATTTTTTTTATTATGCGCGGCTATATTTAGAGTGGTGAAAAAAGTTGAGGACTGTATACTTGTCGGTTTATAGAAAACTTTCACCATTTGGCAGAGATTTTAATGATTCATAAGAACAGTATTTCCGTAGTGAAAAAATGGTTGACACGTGTGTTGCCAATTGTCGTATCGTCAAACAGTTATATTTATACACAACTAGCCTCTGCCCGCGACTTTGTTCGTGTGGAATAGTTACTTTGGGCTAACGCTAAGACGCAGCGGAAGCTCTCAAGAGGATAAAAAACCCAATTTTTAAACATTCCTCATTGGTGCTCCGCTCCTATTAGTCGTAGCGTAATGATATATAGCCTATAACCATCCATGATAAATGAGCTATATATCATTGAAATAATTTTTTAAATCGGACAATTAGTTCCTGAGATTACCCCCTACAACGTAACAAACTCACAAACTTTATATTATTATTCTTTATAATATTAGTATAGATTCATAAGAATAGTATTTCGGTAGTTAAAAATATGGTTGACATGTGTGTTGCTAATTGTCTTAACGTCAAACAGTTATATAAACAACTAGTTTTTGCACTTGACTTCGCTTGTGTTAATTTAAAATTTGATCTACCTCTCGGGAGTAACAAATTTCTTTTGAACAAAAAAGAACTTTATGTTGTTCTCTGTACTGACAATGTATTTAAAAATGCAACTGCATTTAGTAGTTGAAACAACAATGTAACAAACAAAGTTATAGTTGTATTTATAAAATTAAGGAGGATGTACTCTTTAAGATTGTTAAATGTGATGACATTTTTTTTCGATCTGACTACGCTATTGACCCAGCAAGGTCTTAACAGCTTCACCGGACTACTAAGGCGAGCGCTTACGGCACTCAGCCGCTTTCATTATGGCAACCAGCTCAAGGGTGCACGGCACACCTCGGCTTGGCTGTTGCCTGTTGCCTGCAAAATCGCGACCTATCTCAGCTAAGCTAGCTAATTATTCATATGTGTATGAGTTGTTGAAACGTATATGTGTACCAAGCATACACGCCTCAACAACTCCTCCATATATTTATTATCGGAAAATTGAGAGTTTTTCAGTTCGATAAGGGAAAAAAGTAAACCCTTCCACTTTCATATGTAAGCGTGTAGGCGTGCACGTGTGTGGGGGTGATCGTGTAGTGTTGTAGCAGTGATGTATATTTGTGTGTCACCGTATCGCGCAAGCAACGCACTCAAAGGCTCCCTACCGAGGGATCGAACCTAGGCTTGAGCCGCTGCCGTGGGAGACCTAATCGGGTCTCAAATAGCATTACAATCGAATGTACGGTAATGCTAATTAATTTACTAAATTTAATCTGATACTAAACTTTACCATATCTCACTCTCTATTGTGCCATTGTTGCAACACACACACACACATGCTCAACAATCACAAATAGTATTTATAGAGCCACGCTGTAGCTATTTCAACATGAATGTGATAAGATTTAACTGTTCCTACAGTGTAAAAGGAATCCGAATGCATTTTTTTACGGCCCTAGGCCATATAGTTGTGCTGTGTGTTCTTATGTCAGCCAGTCACTTAGTTTATTATCTATACTAATATTATAAAGAGGTAATGTTTGTGAATTTGTAACGTTGTAGAGGGTAATCTCAGGAAATACTGGTGCGATTTGAAAAATTATTTCAGTGTTATATATCTCATTTATCGAGGAAGGTTATAGGCTATATATCATCACCTCAAGGCCAATAGGAGCGGAGCATTAATGAAGAATATTTCAAAATTGTTTTTTTTTTTTTACATTTGAAAGGATGAAGTCGCGGGCAGAAGCTTGTTTTATATACATATATATTTATTCTTTAATACAGTTGTCTATATGCGAGCAGTATTGCTAACTATAACGCAAGTTAACAACTAAGCTTTCAAAATCTATGACCGTTTTTTTTTCGAGGTAACCAGTCTAGTGGAAATAGAAGTCATTGGACCTTTAATACCCGATTAGGCCTCCCACGGCAGCGGCTCAAGCCTAGGTTCGATCCCTCGGTAGGGAGCCCTTGAGTGCGTTGCTTGCGCGATACGGTGACACACAAATATACATCACTGCTACAACACTACACGATCACCCTCACACACGTGCACGCCTACACGCTTACACATGAAAGTGGAAGGGTTTACTTTTTTCCCTTATCCAACTGAAAAACTCTCAATTTTCCGATAATAAATATATGGAGGAGTTGTTGAGGCGTGTATGCTTGGTACACATATACGTTTCAACAACTCATACACATATGAATAATTAGCTAGCTTAGCTGAGATAGGTCGCGATTTTGCAGGCAACAGGCAACAGCCAAGCCGAGGTGTGCCGTGCACCCTTGAGCTGGTTGCCATAATAAAATCGGCTGAGTGCCTTAAGCGCTCGCGTTAGTAGTCCGATGAAGCTGTTAAGACCTTGCTGGGTCAATAGCGTAGTCATTTCGAAGAAAAAAAAGGATCTTTAATCTTAATACTCCCACTCCTAATAGTGGAATTACAAATGGATAACAAAAAAAAAACATTGTAAAATATGTTACAAATCTACCAGGATCTCATGAACAGCGAGAGGTTATAAATACAAATTTGCACGGTTTACTAGGTAAAGGGAACAAAACGTGACAGCGAAAACATATTTTTTTACGCACATATTATCCAGAAGGTCGACTCGTCTTTTTTTTTAAAGTTGAGTAATATTGAACGTTTGCCAGAACTAATTATAAATTGATGATTTTACACACTTTTCTAACGATAATGACTTTCCAATGATAGTATCAATATATATTCAATATAAAAATGTATAATCAAGCTCCATAGAAACGAATGTAGAGCTTAGAGATTATGATGCACTGGTCAACAGACCGTAGAACGGATTATAAAAAAAAACTGTATTTAGCAAAATTTGAAAAATCCCAACAACAACAAATTATGTAATTTAATATTAAAATAAAAAAATGGCTTGATAATAAAAAAAAAACACGATCCGCCATTTTGAGATATGGATATTAAAAAATCAGCCAAATGGTTAATGAGTAGTTTCAACGAACATTTTAACAAATAATAAACCAATTTCACAGTAATCTTTTTAGATTGTCATAAAGCTAATAATTTCTCAATCGCTCTATACATTTCCTACTTCAGTTTGAGGATTTCCGTGTCGTATCTTCAAAACAAAAGGGTCTAAAACCCCAATAAAATTACAAATTATACATTTCTGCAAAAAAAAAAAATTAAGCCGTCGCGGGACACTTGGCAGGTGTGAAACATTGCTATTGTTTTGTATAATTTATATGCATAAAATAACAGATTACGACAAGAATCAGCTATGGCATAATGAAAAGATAAAGCATTACAAATTTGTTCCGTAAAATAATGACTATTTATTTATTTTATTACATATATATTCATTTATAAAATACATAAATTCAACCAAGCGTAGGTGCGGTGTGTTTGACGGCATTTATCAAAGGATGCTAGGTCGTCTGCGCGTGCATCGTAATACTAATAGAACAAGGGGCCGACAAAACAGTTTGAATCTATGTTTATATAGAACTAGACTCTGCCTGCGACTTCGTTCGCGTGGAATAGATACACTAACACCAACAATAACACGCAGCAGTTCTCAAAAGGAAAAACATCCCGATTTTGAAACATCTTTCACCTGTGCTCCGCTCCTATTGATCTTAGCGTGATGATATATAGCCTATAACCATTCTCGATGAATAAGCTATATAACATTGAAAGAATTATTCAAATCGGACCAGTAGTTCCTGAGATTACCCCCTACAACGCCACAACATCACAACGTCACAAGCTCACAAACTTTACCTCTTTATAATATTGGTATAGATAGCGTTGCAAATGTTTTTGAGTATTTCGTTTATAGTGCAAAGTTCGTGTTTTGCGTCGCCACGTCAACAATCAGGCTTACCCTACGCGTATCCCTTTTTGTTTCACGTCAAAAGGATTTTCTAAATCACTTTTTAAACTTTATAGTTTTTAAATTCTGTGGTAGCAAACATAAAAACAAAAATAGGACAGCCGAATTGAACACTTGTACAACTCGCTTGGGTGTCGTCATTCGCGTCTGTCTTCACAACGGGTTTTAATACAGTATTCACTATCGCTTATTATATTACTTGTTAAAGCTTTATATGCATAATATATTCACAAGAAAGTAGAGAAAGGTAGATATATTCCAAACAAGTTGTTAAAAATATTTTTCGTTTGCTTACATAATTGACACTGGCTAAAGTTTATGCGATGCATCAAAATAGTGTACTAAGGAATTGTATAACTTAAATGGTCTATATATTTCCTTCATAGTACTTATCTATCTCGTAAAGATAACTCAATGTTCTATAGCTCAATTATCGAGGAAGGTTATATATCATCACGCTAAGACCAACAGGAGCGGAACACCAATGAAGAATGTTACAAAATCGTTTTTTTTTCTTGAGAGCTGCTGCTGCGTGGAAAATATATATAATTTAACCCTATTGCGTCCCTCTATAGTTTGTTCCACGCACTCGCTTACATGCTCGGCTCAGGCGGAACGTGACCATGAGTCATGCTTTTTCGTGTGTACAGCCGACATTCATTAATTTATGGGGCGTTATCACGCCATAAATCAATACTAGATTTTCTAAGCAATAGGTGACATTATCCAGTGCAAGGTATCATGCTTTATTTTTTTCGAACTGACTACGCTATTGACCTAGCAAAGGTCTCAACAGCTTCACCGGACTACTAAGGCGAGCGCTTAAGGCACTCAACCGATTTTATTTGGGCAACTAGCTCAAGGGTGCACGGCTCACCTCGGCTTAGCCTGTTGCCTGATACATGCAATTCCCGACCTATCTGAGCTAACCTAAGCTATGCTACATGTTCGTACTTATATGAGTTATTGAAACATATATATGTACCAAGCATATATACCCAGATTAGGCCCCCCTCGGCAGCGGCTCATGCATAGGTCCGGTCCCTCATCGTGGAGCCCTTGAGTACGCTTCTCATGCGATACAGTGACACAAACACTTACACACTGCTACAACATCACACACATCACCTATACACACGTGCACGCCTACACGCTTACACGCTGTTTTTCTTTTTCAGAGAAATAAATGGTAAAGATTTCTACCCTTATTTTGCCTTATACTGTCCTATCCTATATAGTTTTGAGGAATTTTTCCGACACAAAATACATATAGGAGTTGTTGATGCACGCATGCTTGGTACACATGCATGTTTCAATAACTCATATACGTATATCTAGATAGCTTACCTTAGGTTATCTCAGAAAGATCGCGATTTTTACACAAAACAGGCGACAGCCCAAGCCGAGGTGTGCCATGCACCCTTGAGTTAGTCGCCCAAACATCTTAAATCGGCTGAGTGCCTTCAGCGCTCGCCTCAATAGTTCGGTGAAGTTGTAAAGACCTTTCCAGGTCAACAGCGTTTTCATTTCGAAAAAAAAAAACATAAATACCTCAATAACTTCAATATGTACTCGTATTTTATGTCGGATAATTTTTCAAAACAATTTCAGTTCGATAAAGGAAAAAGAAAAATAAAACCCTTCCACTTTCATGTGTAAGCGTGTATACGTGCACGTGTGTTGAGGTGATATGTGTAATGTTGTTGCAGTGGTGTAAGATTCCTCAAGGGCTCCACGCCGAGGGAACGGACCTAGGCATGAGCCGCTGCCGAGAAGGGGCCTAGTCTGGTAAGTACCATGTTTCTATTAAACTCGGTTTAGGAAACACGCTGTCTTATTCAAAACCGTATGTAAGCTATATATAACACATGCTGTAAAATGTATTCAAGTTTAAAATTAACCATTTACGGGGCGAAATAATAAACAGAGTAACGAAAACGAACTCATGTAAAGGTCACTGGCATACGCTAAAAATAGACACGTGCGCATGGAAAGTGCATTAGTGATGTCGCGACGTCATGCGATACTTATCGACGCTTTATATGGGGATAGTCGATTGTTTACGGTATGTTATACGTAGTTATGTAAATAAAATCGTACGATACACTCGTGGTGTGTTGGACGAAAATCAATAAACATTGTTTAAGTTGTTCTAGCCGGCGTGATTTGGCTTTGAATAGTCATCTATGTCATCGACTTATGAAATAAATCTTCTTATGATACATTAGGAGATAATTTTCGTTACTCGTTAATCGTAGATATGTATGTATGTAAAATAATAAGGTAATCAAACCTAAAATAGTTAAATAAAATTAAAAAAAAAAAAAAAAAAAAAAAACAGTGCGTGGAGTCTGTCCGCGCGGAAGAAGTGAAACTTTGTAATGTGGAAATGAAAATAGGAAGGGTAGAAATTTATACATGTATATAGACAGGTACACTACGCGCATGCGTTGTGAGTGCCAGGCATTCATTCTCGCTCTGTCTCTTTCTATTCTCCCTTCCCAGGAGCGTTAAACGTTTAACGCAACAGTGCTTTCATATCACTCCATAGTAGCGTTAAACGCTTAACGCAACCTTGTTGGATATAGCATTAGAAATTTCACTTCAAAAAGTTGCTCACGCACACGATTTTTGATGTATATAACACATTATACGAAAACAAAAAAATGTGTGGGCGAAGAGTCTGCAGGATAAAGAAATTAAATAAAATAAAAAAATTGGATCGCCACGGGACGCCTGGCAGATGTGAAACGTCGAAATTGTTTTATATAAGTTATATGGCTAAACGAACAGATTACGACAGGAATCAGCTATGGCATAATTAAATAATAAAACATTACAAATTTGTTCCATAAAATAATGACAGTTTACTCAAGTTATTGCATAAATAGTCATATATATTAAATACAAAAACTTTTTAACAAAATATTAAACCACCGAAAAAACTGAAAAGCAAAAATAATAAACTTTTTACTTTATTAATCTTAATAACTAAGTTCTCAAAGTAATTTAAGTATATCTAAGTGATTTTAAGTACCTTTCCAATAAATAAAGAATTTTTAAAATCGGACTATATTATAAAAAGTTATGCGTGATCATACATAAATATATATATATATACATACGGGTCGAATTGAGAACCTCCTCCGGTTTTTTCGTCGGTTAAAAATTCAACGCGGCGCAGGCGCGGTCTGTTTGGCGTCATTTATCAAAGGACGGTAGGTCGTCGGTGCGAGCCGTGTAACACTAGTAGAACGAGTGGTCGACAAAACAATTTAATTCTTATACAGAAAGTGTCGCAAATGTTTTTGAGTATTTCGTTATTAAAGCAAAGTTTATGTTTTACGTCGCCACGACAACGATCAGGTTTACCCGCGCCTATGGATGTTTCACACCGAAAAAAACTAAAAACCTTATGAACGGCAAAATTGTAACTGATCAACAACATAGACATATCGGTAACACTCTCAGCTGACGGTGAAGGAAGACAAGGTGAGGAAATCTGATCCTGAGAAATGTTCCTGCAGTACCACTGAATGTGGTACCACTTTATGTGGTATGTGGTGATGAACTGTAGATTTGCCAGTTTCAAATCGTTAATACGTCGGCAGTTAGCGTGTTCATTATGCCCATACCTTTTTTAAGGAAGAGGCATATGGGCCTGCAGTGGGTCTCTTACATATCGATGATGATTATTTCGGAATAGTTCGTGAGTAATAAAAGATAAAAAACTTGAGCCGTCAGGGGACGCCTGGCAGATGTGTAACGTCAAAATTGTTTTGTATAAGTTATATGCATAAAAAGGACAGATTATGACAGGAATCAGTTATGTCATAATGAAAAGATAAATAAAAAAAAAATTACAAATTAGTTCCAAAAAATAATGGCTGTTTATTTATTTTATTACATACGTATTCATTATTATTAGATACAAAAATTCAACTAGGCGCTAGCGCGGTGTGTTTGGCGACATTTATCATAGGGCGCTAGTTTGTCGACGTGTGTCGCGTAACACTTGTAGAATCAGTATCCGACAAAATAGTTTGACTCTTATGTTTGTACAGACAGGGTTGCAAATGTTTTTGAGTATTTTGTTAATAATGCAAAGTTCGTGTTTTGCGTCGCCACGCCAACAATCAGACTTACCTACTGCTTATAGATGTTTTACATTAAAAACTTGATATTTGGTCATGTAACGATCGGTAACGAACCTATGACTCAACAGCTAAAGTAATTTGGCAGTAAGTACTTTTTGAAAGGGCTACTATATACAAAGACCGTACCTAACGCTGCGCGTTATAAAAGACGTCCGCGATGCATTTTTACCGACCCTCCTGATTTAATCACGTCAGCGAACGATCAGTACCAGCCTGTCCCTCGAAACAGAGCGTGCTCACGCTCACGCCCGCGTAACCACAGATCACGCCGCCGTGGTCTGGGGGTTAATTTCGCTCCCACACACCCGATTA
>JACEII010000115.1:249423-282403 GCA_014332785.1 Antheraea mylitta
CCCCCACACACGTGCACGCCTACACGCTTACACATGAAAGTGGAAGGTTTACTTTTTCCCTTATCGAACTGAAAAACTCTCAATTTTCCGATAATAAATATATGGAGGAGTTGTTGAGGCGTGTATGCTTGGTACACATATATGTTTCAACAACTCATACACATATGAATAGTTAGCTAGGTTAGCTGAGATAGGTCGCGATTTTGCATGCAACAGGCAACAGCCAAGCCGAGGTGTGCCGTGCACCCTTGAGCTGGTTGCCATAACGAAATCGGCTGAGTGTCTTAAGCGCTCGCCTTAGTAGTCCAGTGAAGCTGTTAAGACCTTGCTGGGTCAATAGCGTAGACATTTCGAAAAAAAAAAAAAAAACTATATATAAAGAAAAATGATTTCTGTACATCATCATTGCGCAACAAAAAATCACTCCACGCTTTGTCAATACAGTTGAAGGATAGTAATCGATTTTAATTCAGTGCCAATTTTATTGGACTATTTATATAACCTTACTTTAACACGCATGCGTCTTAACAGTAAAAGTGACGCGTGGAATAACACGTGGGGATAGCTTATGACGTGTTTTAGATTTAGTATTGTTTACTACCTTTCATGTTTTGAATGACATGTGGCTGTTTTCTACACTGACAATAAATCTAACTTAGTGAGTTTTTGGCGAGATTTTAGTCTTAGAAAGCAAGAATGGCACTGCTAGCCGCTCACAAAAATGATACGTTGAGTATCTCTGAATTACTTCGTAATAATAAATATACTAAAGCTGTGTTTTTTAACGTGTGGGTTGTGTGCGTGTCACCAAGCCTCTTTAGGGTGGTTACGAAGCCTCTTCAGGGGGATCGCGAAGATTCTATAGCGGAGTTGCAAAAGGTTGGTAAAGCTACTGTAGTAAAAAAACAACAAAATTTTAAAAGTTTTCTTAAGATAATTATTAACGAAAGGATATAATGAGATCTCTTGCATCTTAAGAATAGTTTGTATCAAATTAATAAAATAGTAAAAAAAACTTATGAGACTCGTGTTTTCATCGAAACTGTAATTATGGAAATGAATAAGTATGTTGGATTGACTATTTGTCACAAAATAAAATACGTTAAAAAAACAACCTGTAAGAGGGAGGGAGGAATGGTTGCAAAATATTTCCTTATACCAAAGGGGCCGTCTCATGAGAAAGGTTAAAAAACACTGTACTAAAGCAATGGTATCCAAACTTTTTACCTGGTTCGCACCTTACTAATTTTTACTGTATTGTGTAGACTTTTGAATATCTTTGAATTTAATTACATACAGTAAAAATAGCCTGATTCTAAATGAAATTTAATATACTCGGTTGTTGGTAATTCGACATATTCCCATTAGGAGGTGATAGGGGTGACTATTTATGGTAATTTGAACCTCCACATGCATTATGCAAACGTGAAATATTTTTATTATCAGAGTTTTGTATTTGTATTATTAGATTTATTATCGGAACTACGTCCGCCAGTCCTATGTTCTACGTTGCGTCTGTCTGTCTGTTAACGGCACAAATTTAAAAACGACTTAGTGTATTTATTTTAAGTCATAGGAGGCAAAAGAAAAGGGGATCACCTAATATTAAGTGATCACCGCCATCCATAGACACTTGCAACAAGAGAAAAGTTATAAGAAGTAAGTGGGAGGAGATGAAGGCAGGGGCAACTGGAGGGAGGTGGGTCTCCAGCGCTCTCACTGAGCGAACGAAACGCACTGTTACTTCACGTCGGTGTCTCTGTGAGTCGCGTGGTACTACCCCGGCTGAGGCGACCCATTCATGCTGAAACCAATAATAGCTTCAGCATGTCTCTACTACCTTTATGGTTTATATTAATAACTAGAGAGATTCACAAAGAAGGTTTAGGTAGATAACTTAAAAATAACTTTTGTAAATTGGTTGAAATATAAAGATAAATGTTGAAAGTATCAGAAAAAGCCAGCGGGGAGCTTTTCTCGAAAACGTTGCCTAATCCCTTTGAGATGTAACAAAATAATTGAGAAAATGAGCAACGCCGACGAAGTCTTGGTCGTCAGTTGGTTTTATTAAACAATGAAGCTTAAATAAGTTTAGCGATCAATCAAAAAAATATTTTATTCAGTTTAGGCCCTAATAAGGCGCTTATGAACATCAAAAACTTCCGCCGGTTTGGAAAACAACCCAGCCATCCAGGAGAACCGGCAAGAAACTCGATCGGGTACGAGATGATTTTCGATATAAAAATCTAATACCTTTAAACGAGAGCAATTCTTGTATATTTTTACATATTCAGGATCACGAAAACGACATCATCGATTTCCGTGAAACTTAGTATGTAGGTGGTTTCGGGGACGATAAATCGATCTAGCTAGATTTCATTAATTGACAACTTTTTTTAACTGAGTTTTCAGACAATGAAAAAATATAGCTAGAATATAAAGGTAAATTTCACTGCCGCTGTCAAAATAAAAATAGCTCAGATGAAAATCCGTCTAACCCCAGTTTGAATCCGAGTGACAGCAAAATATATGTCTTTTTTTATTTTATTTTTGGTAAAAAAAAAATGCTAATTTTGTGAGGCAAACCTAACAGTTTATTTTAATTTATAAATGTTTTTTAAAGAACCGAGCTAGGCTCAGTCGTCCAGATACTATCGATTAACGGCACATCACTAATTATCAAGACGACCGCTGATCGAAAATGAAGGTAACGGTCTATCACATTTATCTTTGACTCGTGCGTATGTACAACCCTAATCAATCTTTTTGACCACTCTGAATATAGACGTAAGTTGGTGTTTGCGCGTAATTCAGTCAAGAGGTTGACAACACATAGTCTATATTTAATTTATAAAAATCTCGTGCTACGGTGTTTGTGTCCAAACTCCTCCGAAAGTAGACCAATGTTTATAAAATTTTAAATGTATGTTTTTTGTATGATAATTTAATTTTTGGTATGATAATAAGTGATTAGGTGTCACAGTCCAGATTTTTCTCTGAACTTTTTTTGTCAATTTTTCTTTTTGATTTTTTTTATTTACCACCAAAAATACTTGTAACTCCAAATTTTCACCATCCTAATTTCCATGACCGAAGTTGCGCAGGTCAACTAGTCTTAATACAGTAATTCCCCGACTTGCGCTACCCCATTTTACGCGAATTTGATGATACGCGGTTTTTCATTTTGATTGCTTCGGACATCGGCTCTTTCACTCCGCCCTTTCAGTGTTCAGTTTGCGACAGGTTTAAACGAGTTCCGCGTAGAATTTTTTAATGTGCACAGTGCGTTCTGCTTGTAATCTCTAATTATGTCATCAAAAATAACAAAAAATAAGTAATTTGAGTCTAACAAGAAAAGAAAAACACTGTCTTTGGAATGTAAACTTAATATATTTAAAGACTGCAGCAAAAAAATTAAATTTGTGAATTGGAATATTTGACCCACCGGAATCCTGACGCCTTCGACATCAAAATAACTTCGGTTTGGGTAACTTTATTCATATCATTGTAAATTGTTTTATAATCTTATATTTTATTAAACGTCTTTATTCTAAATTATTGTTTTCTTTAGACTCTGTTCTCGATTAAACATATTTTATTTATATACAAAGTCGAACCCCGACTTACGGGAATTCGACTTACACGGCAATCGCTCGGACCCACCTATCGGGTAAGTCCGGCATATTAATATACATAAAAATACAGTGTTACGATGTTTGTTACGATGAACTCCGAAACCTATTTTTTTCTTCGAACTGACTATGCTATTGGCCTTTACAGCTTCACCGGACTACTGAAACGCCGAAACCATTTAACCGATCTTCAAGAAACGTTGGCATTTACTTATAATTTGGCCCAACTTGAAAGATACGATAATTTATATTTCTATTAATGGCCTCAACATTTTTTAAATACAAATTAAACGATCGTCAATGTTGATTTTTTTTTATTTAACTTTATTTTTGGCAATTAATCTTTCAGATTATTGCTGCCATCGTCACGTAATCGATAATATTACAAGCGTCGTGCAATCGCTTCAATATTGCGTCGTGTGAGTCAATATTCTAACAAGATGGTGGATCCCTTGTTAGAACCTGCTAGGGAGTTTTTGGCATCTCAGAATTTCATGCTCCGTGGTATTATTTTCTATTCATTTCACTTATGCACAATAAACTAACTAGATTACGTAAAAATCCACCAAATTTACAAAATATAGAGTCACATAACACAAGATTATGAATAAAATATAAAATCCACTACATGACAGACTAAAATCCCGCCAAAAACTCCAATGTTGATTATTGTTATTAATTGTAACTTTTAACAGTCTCGGACAGATGGCGCTTTTAATTAGTTTGTTGATAGAAAACTATAGGACCGACTGTTATACATATCTCGTAGATGGCGCTACGTTTTAATTTGTAATTCTTTGTTCAACTCCAGTTGATTTCAAGGTGCATGTGTTTTATATAATTCAACATGTAATAACTGATTCACAGCAATGCGTGGCGCCTTTAAATACAGACATATGAGTTTTTGGCGGGATTTTAGTTTGTCATGTAGTGGATTTTATATTTTATTCATAATCTTGTGTTATTTGACACTATATTTTCTAAATTTGGTGGTGTAAGTAAGTAAAGTAAATACGTAATACCACTTACACATTTTTAGGTAGTAGAGTCGCGCTGAAGCTGTTACTGGTTTCAGCATCAATGGGTCGGCTCTCTCCGAATACTACCCGACCCACAGAAACACTCACGTGAAGTAACAGTGCTTGCATTGTTGCGTTTCGTTTGGTCAGTGAGAGCGCCAGAGACCCATCTCCTCTCCTCCACCCTCTTTCCACCATTCCTTCTAATAAAGGCTGGCAACGCATTTGCGACTCCCTTGGTGTTGCTAGCGTCTATGGACGGCGGTGATCACTTAGCATCAGGTAACCCGCCTGTTTGTTTTGATATTTAAAAAAATCTCACAGTCTAATATGTAGCCAATTCGCTGCGATGTTGAATTATTTTTCTACGCAGAGAACATTAGAAACAAGATGGCCGCCGCGTAATGGATTCTAATAGTATGCAAATCAATCATTTTGGAGTGTATCAAATAATGTATATAGTCTGGAATCGAGCCAAAGAGTTAGTTATCCACGGACTGTTCAAGGATGTGTTGTTTTTTTTTTTTGTATGTCGTGTTTCAAACTACGATTTATAAACACTGGTGACGTTTCTGCTGCAATATAATAATATAAAGATGTCGTGACGCTTGTTTATTTTATCACATCAATATAAATATATTCAAAAATGTATAAATGTCATTGAAAACGCGTTTTTTTTTATATCATAGGAGGTAAACGAACAGATGGGTCACCTGATGTTAGGTGATCACCACCGTCCGTAGACACTTGCAACACCAGGGGAGTCACAAGTGCGTTGCCAGCCTATGTTTGGGAGGAGGGCGGTGGGGACAGGAAGGGAAGGGGAAGGTGTGGGTCTCCGGCTCTCTCACTGACCGAACGAAACGCAACAATGCAAGTACTGTTACTTCACGTCGGTTTTCTGTGAGAGGCTGGTGCTTCCCCGGATGAGCCGACCCATTCGTGCTGAAAACAATAATAGCTTCAGCTTGGCTCTACCAGTACTTTTTAAGTTTAAAGTTAAACCATACTAAAAAGATAGTGGCCGTCGTGTTAGAACTTTTCAGGGAGTTTTTGTGACAAGTCAGAACCCATGCTCCGTGGTATTATTTCCGATCCACTTCACTTGTGCACAATAACCAAACTATATTACGTAAAGCACCACCAACATTACACAATATAGAGCCAAATAACACGATATTATGAATGAAATATAAACACCACTATATGACCTTCCAAGATCCCGCCAATAATTCTCAAAAACGAGTGTTATCAAGTGAAAAATAGTACAATGAGGCGAGAATGTTGTTTTGAAACCTAACCCAAGTTTCAAACATGATTATTCTGCCAAGTTATGAACTGCAATTGCACAAACACATTTAATCGATTCTGTGCATCTATTCTGTTTAATAACTACAATAATATATACTAATTATATCTATTCATAAATAAATTTACAAACCTTATTACGTAAAACTGTTCTTCATTCAACTTTAGCACCTAACTCTTTAATATTAAAAGCTATTGGCATTGCCCAGAGACTTCACTTTTACAAAACGGCGGTCAATTTTAAAACTTTCGAAAGAATTTTTCTGTCACGTCAAAACTTATATTCCGTTTTACTATTTCCCATATTGCGAAATTATCGCTAATGTTATATAACACAGGGCTAAATGAAGCAAATTTATAAAAAAAAAAATACTACATGAAAGGTTAAGTTCCCGCCAAAATCTTAATTCTAAAACACTAATATGTAATTATTATTTATTTTTTTCACTTTGTTTTTGGCAATCAATCTTTCAGATTATTACTGCCATTGTCGCGTACACAATAATATTACAAAGGTCCTGCGATCACTTCAATGTTAAGCGTCGTGCGAGTCAATATTCTAACAAGATGGTGGATCCCTTGTTAGATCTTGAGTTAGATCTTGAAAGATCCCTTGGGAGTTTTTAAGGCATCTCAGAATTTCATGCTCCGTGGTATTATTTTCCATTCACTTCACTAGCGCACAATAAACTAACTATATTGAGTAAAATACCACCAAGTTTACAAAATATAGAGTCAAATAACACAAGATTATGAATAAAATATAAAATCCACTACATGACAGACTAAGATCCCTCCAAAAACTCCATGTAATTATTTATGTTTCCTCTTTTATTATATTTTCATATTCTCATGGAACAAAAGAGGTTTCATTACCATAATTTATATTTTTAAGAACAAAGAGGTTGTTAACTATAAACGTCGACGTTTTATTCTTAGTAAAATCATATAGTTTTTAGTGATAATCTTAAATAGTTATTCGATAAGTATGTAAGAAAATTAAGATGAAAACATTTTTTACGTCTAGATATGTATTTCTAAGGGGATATTATATATGAAATTGCACCTTAAAACGTATGATATACGGTTAACTTTGTCATGTAGTGTATTGAATCCTATTTCGAAATCTTCCTTTGAGGTTAACTCTGAAAACCGCATCCGGAGTTCCAAGAACGAATATTTCGAGAAATTTGTTTTCCTTTACGAGTATATTATTTTTATTTTATTTTTGTTTTTAAAGACAGAATTAGGCGTTGACAACGGATTTTGCTTTCAACTGCCCCTTCCTGGATATAAGTATAGTTGTTTGTTGAGTTATTTTCAATTTAGAATTTGTAGAAAATTAAGTGAGAGCTATATTTACGCGAACAAAATCGCAGGTGGTCACTAGTTGTTTAATAAAAGCTTATACAATAAAAATATATTTCATCGATATTAAACAATCTCCATTATAAATATTTTAAAATCAAAACGTGTTCTCAATTTATGCTCGCCTGGTAGCTAATTGTTATTCAAATAACAGTAAATAACGAACGGAGTCAGCTCCTTTACTTGTGTATGGGGTCAAACGCTTTATAGCGGTAATATGGTATTACATATCGAGAACTAGTTTTTTTTTTATTGATAGTATTTGTTTTTAGGGTTCCGTTACCTACTGAAAGAACCCTATTTGAAAACGGAAGCTGTGTCTTTCCTATTTTTACAATGCTTTAAATTTGGGAATACGTAACTGATTGGAATTGTTATAGAGTATTTATTACTAGCGCTGTCCATAAATCTGTCTACTTTTGTGACATCATATCTTCGAGTAATTCTTGTATTTTCTTTTAACTTATCATATTTTTGGTAATCAATATTCTACATTATTATTGACATTGTCGAAGAGTTAATAATAATTACAACTATCTCGTGATAATTTCAATGTTCTAGCAAGATGGTGGCTCCGTTGTTAGAAATTTCTAGGGAGTTTTTGTGGCAACTCAGAATTCAAGGGCCATGGTGTTATTTCCCATCTACTTGTGAATAATAAGCGAACTATAATACGTAAAACACCACCAATATTACAAAAAGTAGAGTCAAATATCACAACATCTATACTAATATATAAAGCTGAAGAGTTTTTTTGTTTGTATGGTTGAACGCGCTAATCTCAAGAACTACCGGTCCGATTTGAAAATTGATTTCCGTGTTAGATAGCTCATTTATCCAGGATGGCTATAGGCTATATATCATCACGTTAAAATCAATAGGAGCGGAGCACCAATGAATAATGTCTCAAAATCGGGCTATTTTGAGAACTTCCACTTTTTTTTTTTTTTCTCGATCTGACTACGCTATTGATCCAACAAGGTCTTAACAGCTTCACCGGACTACTAAGGCGAGCGCTTAAGGCACTCAGCCGATTTTATAATGGCAACCAGCTCAAGGGTGCACGGCACACCTCGGCTTGGCTGTTGCCCGTTGCATGCAAAAATCGCGACCTAACCTAGCTAACCTAGCTAACTATTCATATATGTTTGAGTTGTTGAAACGTATATGAGTACCAGCATATCCGCCTCAACAACTCCTCCATACATTTTTATCGGAAACATTGGAGAGTTTTTCAGTTCGATAAGGGAAAAAAAAAATTACCAAAAATAACCCTTCCACCAAGATGTGTAGCGTGTAGGCGTGCACGTGTGTGGAGGTGATCGTGTAGTGTTGTAGCAGTGATGTATGGGTGTGTCACCGTATCGCGCAAGCAACGCACTCAAGGGCTCCCTACCGAGGGATCGAACCTAGGCTTGAGCCGCTGCCGTGGGAGCCCTAATCGGGTATAGAGAACTTCCACTGCGTGTTAGCGTTAGTACTATATACGTTGCCATGGTAACGTGATAACATTCTATCGCAAATTTTTGATTATACGTGGTACGTTTCTATCGTAAACATTTCCAAAGTTTATTTTGTGTTGTTAATCAAAAAGTTTAGTAGTAATAATATTCGTCTAATAAGACAGGCGAAGGAATTAATTCATACTGCCAATTCTGAAGTTGTCAATATAGGTAGTTCTTATGTATACTTCAGCCAGTTTTCTTCTATGTTCAAGTTAATGTAGAGGTATAAGCGCTGAATCTTCTATATATTATTTCGTAAATTTTTATTTTCTTAATTTTCAAGAACCCAAAATTTTCTTTGTGCTATAAATAGTAGATAGATTAGCTGAACTTTTAAGCTATATTTCATATTTTTATCGTTTTGTATTCAGGGAATGCCTGGTGCTACCGAACCGATTTAGAATTTTTTTCTATGTTAGACAGGTATATGATCCCTCAGTGTTCTAGATAATGTTTATTTTGGAAAATATATATTTTCAATAATTTGGAAGGAATGTAATTGAAATTGGCAAATATTTATTTATCGCCAATACTGGGAAGACATTTATCGGCAATATATGCAGATTAGTTTTTATTTTAATTGAACCCGGTAGGCGATACTGCGAATTGGTTTTAGGCTTATTTTAAAAGATTTCTCACATACCAACTGAGTATATGTTTGAGTGAATGCCTGTATAGTTCGAATTTACAGTTGAAAACGGTAGATTTCGCTCTAATAGGGTATCCGGTTTGTTAAGATTTTTCGCGTTTAAAAAAACAATTGAAACAGGTAATAACCGATTTGGTGCAGACGAAGTTGCACGGGTCAGCTATTTATGAATAAAATAAGATCCCGCCAAAAACTTTCACTTAACACTTGTTGTTATATTTTGGCTAATTTTAACGTTTTTATAAATTACTAGCTTCTGCCCGCGACTTCGTTCGCGTAGAATAGTTACTTTAGGTTAACGCTAACACGCAGAGGAAGCTCTCGGAAGAAAAAAAAATACGATTTTGAAACATTCTTCATTTGTGATAGTATACAATCTATAAACTATAATCTATAACTATAAATATTTTTGTAGGCCGGCATGATAGTGGCGACCGGCGATGGATAGTGTGTCACTCGGTGGTCGCTATTATTTTTGGATTTCACTGTTCTTACCATCAGGCATAGTGCAGTCAATTTGCTGTGATACAATAAAAAAAAAATCTTCAATTAACAAGCTAATACTGAAAGAATATTTAAAATCGGACCAATAATTCCTGAGATTAGCGCGTTCAACCTAATAAAAAAACAAACCCTCCAGCTTTATATAGATGGTATGGATTACTACTCTCCTCTCGTACTTAACTCCAGTCCTCATTCAAATTACAATAACTTTTGATAGAGTGGACCGGTTTTAACAAAACTAAAAATTAGTTACTCCTGAGGATATGCTTTATGGTTTACTTGCTGAGTTTTTATCGTGAACTCAGTTTTATGGCAGTGATGTGTGGTCATACAAAAAGACAGACACACAGACAGAAATATATTCTATTACAACTTTTTTCACGAAAATCGAAAAAGTACAGACAGATTTACATTCTTATTACCCAGCCGATTATGACGTATAGTTGTCTGCCTGCGCACACGCGCAAGGCAAACATATTCAGAAGTTACAGGTTCTCCAGAACTTACGTAAAATCACCGATACCCCATGGTACGTCCGAAATAAGGATCTCTACAGCCCGTTAGTGGTATCCGCAGTATAGAAGACGACCGGGACACATTTTTACCGACCCTCCTGATTCAATCACGTCAGCGAACGATCAGTACCAGCCCGTGTCTCTAAACAGAGCGTGCTTACGCCCACGCCCGCGTAACCACAGATCACGCCGCCGTGGGTGTGAGTAAACTTCGCTCTCACACACTAGATTAGGCCTCCCTCTGCAACGGCTTAAGCCTAGGTTCGATCCCTCGGTAGGGAACTCTTGAGTGTGTTGCTTGCGCGATACAGTAACACAAAAAGTTTACATCACTGGTACAACACTACACTATCACCCCCGCATAAGTGTACGCTTACACATAAAAGTGGAAGGGTTTTATTTTTTCCCTTATCGAACTGAAAAAGCTTTCGAAATTTTCCGATAAGAAATATATGTAAGAGTTGTTGAGATATGTATGTTTGGTACACATATATGTTTCAACAACTCATATATATGAATAGTTAGTTAGCTAGGTTAACTAAGATAGGTCGCGAGTTGCATGTAACAGGCAACAGCCAAGCCGAGGTGTGCCGTGCACCCTTGAGCTAGTTGCCAAAAATAAAATCGGCTGAGTGCCTTAAGCGCTCGCTTTAGTAGTCCGGTGAAGCTGTTAAGACCTTGCTAGGTCAATAGCGTAGTCAATTCGAGAAAAAAATAACATTTTTATTATATGTACCTATGGAAGAAGAAGATCCCATGGGTTATTCTGATGTATAAGCTATGTTATTGTAAAGTTTCAACGAAATCCGTTTAATAATATTTGCTTGAAAGATTAATAAATATTCAAGTTGGGAAAAGTATTTCTTTTTTTTTTTTCGAATTGGGCTAATTATTGGGCATCGAATCATTTATAGCTTTTTTATATCATTTAGAAAGCAAACGAAAAGGCGGGTCACCTGTTGTTAAGCGATCACCGCCGTCCATAGACATCAGCAATCCCAGAGGAGTCACAAGTGCGTTGCCAGCCTGTGTTTGGGGAAATGGAGAGGGGTTAGAGGAGAGGTGAAGGAAGAGAAGAGGGGAGGGGAGATGAGTCTTCGGCGCTCTCACTGACCGAACGAAACGCGACAACGCAAGCACTGTTACTTTACGTCGGTTTTCTGTGAGAGGGTGGGGCTTCCCCGGGCGAGCCGACCCATTCATGTTAAAACCAATAATAGCTTCAGCGTGGCTCTACACCTACAGCTACACCCGATTAGGCCTACAACCCGATTAGGCCTCCCACGGCAGCGGCTCAAGCCTAGGTTCGATCCCTCTGTAGGGAGCCCTTGAGTGCGTTGCTTGCGCGATACGGTGACACACAAATATATATCACTGCTACAACACTACACGATCACCTCCACACACGTGCACGCCTACACGCTTACACATGAAAGTGGAAGGGTTTACTTTTTTCCCTTATCGAACTGAAAAACTCTCAATTTTCCGATAATAAATATATGGAGGAGTTGTTGAGGCGTGTATGCTTGGTACACATATACGTTTCAACAACTTATACATATATGAATAGTTAGCTAGGTTAGCTAAGAGAGGTCGCGATTTTGCATGCAACAGGTAACAGCCAGACCGAGGTGTGCCGTGCACCCTTGAGCTGGTTGCCAGAATGGAATCGGCTGAGTGCCTTAAGCGCTCGCCTTAGTAGTCCGGTGAAGCTGTTAAGACCTTACTGGGTCAATAGCGTAGACATTTCGAAAAAAAAAAAAAAAAAAATCTACAGCTACTCGCTACTACCTAAAAACCGTTCGCACTACGGTCGAGTATAGCTTTTGAAGTGACAACTTATTTAGGCGCGTTTCTTTAGCAGCAGATTAATTTATAATTTCACGTCATGACATGCTAGTAAGCGTGATCGGACATTTTGCGCTTGCGCGGCTTGAGTCAGACTAGCGAGGCATAGTATAAGAGCCAGTGTACATCTTATATTGATATTTTGTATTGTAATTGTCCAGCCTGGTCACATGTTTGATAATCTCTAAACAGAACGTGTTCACGCCTACGCCCGCGTAACCACAGATCACGCCGCCGTGGTCTGGGGGTTAATTTCGCTCCCGCACACCACATTAGGCTCTCCTCGGCAACGGCTGAAGCCTAGGCCCGTTCCCTCGGCGTGGAGCCCCTGCTACAATATCACACACATCACCTATACACAAGTGCACGCATACACGCTGGTTTTCTTTTTCAGAGAAATACACGACAAAGAGTTCTACCTTTATTTTTCCTTATCCTATCCTATATAGTTTTGACGATTTTTTCCGACACGAAATACATATACGAGTTGTTGAGGCACGCATGCTTGGTACACGTGCATGTTTCAATAACTCACATACGTATATCTAGATAGCTTAGCTTAGGTTATCTCAGATAGGTTGCGATTTTTGCACAAAACAGGCGACAGCCCAAGCCGAGGTGTGCCGTGCTCCCTTGAGTTAGTCGCCAAAACATTCCAAATCGGCTGAGTGCCTTTAGCGCTCGCCTCAATAGTTCGGTGAAGCTCTAAAGAACTTTCCAGATCAACAGCGTTTTCATTTCGAAAAAAAAATGTTTGATAAATTATTAAACTGTATCAAAATGTATATAGTTATTATTCGAAGTGCTAATAGCTGAGAAAGAGAGATTAATGACAATAATTTCAGTTTAGAAATTATGAAATATGTAAAATTCATACTATAATTAATTTTGAAATTCAAAACAGTATCTACACAATTACTTCATTGTTTGGAGTTTTCACTGCAGACTTTTTTTTAAATTATATTGATAATTTATAAAGCATATTCTCGAGAGTAACTAGTGTTTGTTTCATTTAAATCGGTTCACTCTATCAAAAGTTATTGTAATTTTTATTGACGACGCGACGCAAGTACAAGAGATAAGTAGATAATCACTGTTTTTTTATAAGGATCCACGGGGATGAAGTCGCGGGCACAGCTAGTATAACATATAATCTACTGTGTGAGATTTATGTCGATAAATACATTTTGACGTGTATCCGAAAATATCACTGAGATATGTCAAAAATAAACAAATGTTGCATACATTAATACCAATATACGATTAATCATATACCTATGTCATATATATAAAAGTATATTACGAATTTATATCGTATTGTGGTTAGAGTCTTTGCTTATTTCATATACGGAATTAAAAAATAAAATTGATACTTTTTTTATAGAACTGTCACTTGTCAAACAACTTTTTTAATTGGGTCACGGATATGAGGACTAGGC
Organism: Antheraea mylitta; assembly: GCA_014332785.1. Lineage (NCBI taxonomy): Eukaryota > Metazoa > Arthropoda > Insecta > Lepidoptera > Saturniidae > Antheraea > Antheraea mylitta. The sequence continues at coordinate 263,211 of JACEII010000115.1, forward strand.
GGCCGATAACGTTTCAACACTTATAACAGTTATTTCGTTATAAATCGACCGTTATTTTTTTTGTTTTTTTGCGAAAATATTCGTTCGCGTTTAATACGCGGCACGCGGCCGTCCGACGGTCAGCGTACCGTCACACTGGGCCACAGTTTCGTATTACCGGTTGCACCTAAATAGAAATTTTATTTGTGTTCCGTTGTATACGCGTTCGCGGCTTTTGCAGTTTGCTGCGATGGTAATTTGTGGTTAACTTTCAACAAGCTAATAAAAGCGTCGATAGGAAATTGTCATAGATGCTTCGTACGTTTATCGAATCTACACAGATAAATACAATTGTTGTGTTTGTTTTGTTATCTATACTAATATTATAAAGAGGTAAAGTTTGTGAGTTTGTGATGTTGTGGCGTTGTAGGAGGTAATCTCAGGAACTACTTGTCCGATTTGAATAATTCTTTCAATGTTATATAGCTCATTCATCGAGAATGGTTATAGGCTATATATCATCACGCTAAGATCAATAGGAGCGGAGCACAGGTGAAAGATGTTTCAAAATCGGGATGTTTTTTCCTTTTGAGAATTGCGTGTTAGTGTATCTATTCCACGCGAACGAAGTCGCGGGCAGAGGCTAGTGTCGAAATAATTTCGTTCTATTAAATGGATATGAAAGATAAGGCAATTACGAAAATAAATTAATTTAAAAAGAAACAAAGACAACTCAAAACAATTAAATAAACGTGTTCTCATTTGAATCTTCATATTGATTATACTGTGGATGATAATATTTAAATTTCAGAATTTGTTTATTGAAATTATTAATAATAGAGTGGTTTTCATATCTATTGGCAATCGGAGCAATAATTATAAACATTTTTATAAAGTATATTAATCAATCAAACGTATAATAAGCTGCAACATATCAATATAACATGTACACAGGTCTCTATACTACGCGTCGTTAGTCTGACGCAAGCCGTGCAAGCACGATTTTCCCGGGAAACTTAGACGGCCCTTTCACTGGCAGCTAACTGATATTGTAAGGAGTAATTTAGGTTACTTTTACTTTAGAAAAAAAATCGCTCCACGTAAATATCCCAACCACTATTATGAATAAGTTTCTGAGGGGATCTTGGAATGTCGTTTATTGGAACCAGATTAGGCCACCCTTGGCAGCGGCTCAAGCCTAAGTCCGTTCCCTCGGCGTGGAGCCCTTGAGGACGCTGCTCATGCGATACAGTGACACAAAACCTTACATCACTGCTACAACATCAAACACATCACCTATACACACATGGGCACGCCTACACACTTACACGCTATTTTTCTTTTTCAGAGAAATAAACGAGAAAGAGTTCTACCCTTATTTTTCCCTATCCTATCTTATATAGTTTAGAGGAATTTTTCCTACACAAAATACATAAAGGAGTTGTTGAGGCACGCATGCTTGGTACACGTGCATGTTTCAATAACTTATATACGTATATCTAGATAGCTTATCTTAGGTTAGCTCAGATAGGTCGCGATTTTTGCACAAAACAGGCGACAGCCTAAGCCGAGGTGTGCCGTGCACCCTCGAGTTAGTCGCCCAAACATCCCAAATCGGCTGAATGCCTTTAGCGCTCGCCTTTCCAGGTCAACAGCGATTTCATTTCGAAAAAAAAAACATGTATTGGATTTGATATCTTATTCATAACTAGCTTCTGTGCGCGACTTGGTCTTGGAATAGTTATATTTTTATATCATAGGAGGCAAACGAACAGGTCACCTGATGTTAAGTGATCACCACCATCCACGCAAGCCAACATACATACAACACCAGAGAAGTCGCAAGTGCGTTGCCAGCTTGTGTTAAGAGAGGAGGAGGGGAGGAAGGGCAAAGGAGAGGGGGAAGCAGAGCAGAGATGGGCCTCCGGCGCTCTCACTGACCGAACGAGACGCAACAATGCGAGCACTGTTACTTCACGTCAGTGTTTCTGTGGGTCGGGTGGTACTACCCCGGACGAGCCGACCTATTCATGCTGAAAACAGTAATAGTTTCAGCGTGGCTCTACCACCTAAAGAAATAACCCCGTAAATATATTTTGTACGATACCACGCGTCGCAATCTGACGCAAGCAGCACAATCGCAATACAGCCGGTCACGCTTACTAACATGTCATTACTGGAAATTATTGTTGTTATTATAAAAAAAAGTTAAATAGGTATTAAATGCTTTTTTTAAAGGTTTCGTATTAAATGAACCGCGCTCGTCCGAGGCAAGTTCGTGTTATCCTTTTTTCGCAAGTCTGACCTAACTTAACTAAAGCGAGACAAAAAAGCAAGATGGCGAACATTCACTCAGTGCGGTGCATTTAAAACGTAACCTCTTTAAAGCAAGTATTCAGTAACTTTTTGGAATAACACCGTATAAGGGAGTTTTTGGCGGGATTTTAGTCTGTCATGTAGTGGATTTTATATTTTATTCATAATCATAATCTTGTGTTATTTTACTCTATATTTTGTAAATTTGGTGATGTTTTACGTAATATAGTTAGTTTAATGTGCATAAGTGAAGTCAATGGAAAATAATACCGCGGAGTATGAAATTCTGAGATGCCACAAAAACTCCGTGGAAGGTTCTAACAAGGAGTCCACCATCTTGTTAGAATATTGATTCACACGACGCTTAATATTGAAATGATCGTACGACGCTTGTAATATTATTGACTACGCCACAATAACAGTAATAATTTGAAAGATTGATTGTCAAAAATAAAGATTTAAAAAAACAAACACCGTATAACTTTATGTCCTGCCAAAAAATATTGCTTGACGCGCGATCAAGAAGTTTCCAGTTCAAAAAAAAATAAATCTGATGAGTAGCTAAGATGAGAAACCGTAACAAACAGACCTACATTCGTATTTATCATATTAGTATAGATAGATAAAGCATTATATCTGCTAATATTTTACTAGGTACACTACACTACGTAATTTGATACAGTGATATACGCACAATACAAATACAAAGACGCACTTTATCATACAAACGTTTCAAACGTTAACACGTTATACTAAAAAAAAATGAGTCACTCAGTAAACGTCGATGATGGGGTGAGTAGTGACTATTTTTAACTTATATTTACCAATGTTACATTAGTTTGTTTTATTTTTTTTATGTCATAATAGACAAACGAACTGATGGATAACCTTATGTCAAGTGACCACCACCGTCCATAGACGCTTGCAACACCAGAGGAGTCGCAAGTGCGTTGCCAACCTGCGTGAGGGGAATGAGAAAGGGAAGGAGGCAGGGGAAGGTGAGGGTAGATGGGCCTCCGGCGTTCTCACTGACCGAACGAGACATAACAATGCAAACACTGTTACTTCACGACGGTTTTCTGTGAGAGGGCGGTACTACCACGAGCGAGTCGACCACTACATTGATTTGGTTTGATCAGAATTGTAAGATAAATTAACCTAAGACGTAGGGAAAGATTATTAGACATTTAGTAGTCTGGTGAAGCTGTTAAGAACTTGAGCGATGAATAGCGTAGTCAGTTCGAAACAAAAAACATTATCTGTGCCTGCGACTTTGTCCGTGTGGGACCAGATATACATAACATTGATTAATAAAATCATTTGCATGTATTAAGCCCATTTACTTATCTACTTTTCTCTCGTACTTAAGTCGCGTCGTTATTAAAACTACAATAACTTTTGATAGAGTGAACCAATTTTAATGTAACAAAAATATTTCTAAAATGATTTTTATTTTATTACTTACTAGCGAACTTGGCGGACGTTGTACCGTCATGATATCTATAAAAAACGACAATTTTATATACCTAAACCTAACTCGTGAATCACTTTTACGACTCGTGAAAACAGCATGAAAGCCATTTAATAGTTTTTGAGTTTATCGCAAACAGACCGACAGACAAACAGACGTGGCAAAGGAATTTGTTTTATAATACGTAATGATTCCTGGATACAAGATTTTTTTTCACAAAAATCCAAAACTAGAGACATGTTAGACTTACACTTTTATTATATTATCACTAGCCTATGCCCGCGACTTCGTTCGCGTGGAATAGATACACTAACACCAACACTAACACGTAGCAGTTCTCAAAAGGAAAAAATATCCCGATTTTGAAACATTTTCATCTGTCATCCGCTCCTATTGATCTTCTCGATGAATAAGCTATACAACATTGAAAGAATTATTCAAATCGAACTAGTATTTCCTGAGATTACCCCCTACAACGCCACAATATTACAACGTCACAACCTTTACCTCTTTATAATATTAGTATATAGATTACATCAAAGTCCTCTGCCACGTTTGTCTGTTCGCGATAAACTCAAAAACTACTAAACGGATTTTCATGTGGTTTTTCATCAGTGGAAAAAGTGATTTATGAGGAAGACTTAGGTATACAATTTGTCACGTTTTTTTATCAGGGCGAGATAACGTCTGTCGAGCACGATAGTTTATAGATAAACTATCTTTTTTTAACTTATTGAATACTTGCTTTAAAAAGGTTTCGTGCTAAGTGAACAGCGCTCGCTGAATGTTCGCCAACTTGCTCTTTTGTCTCGCTTTGGCACCTGCGAAAAAAGGTTAACACGATCTTGCTTCGGGCGAACGCGGTGCGTTTTGTACGAAACATTTTTAAAGCAATTATTTAACACGTATTTAATTTTCTCACAATAACACCGATAATGCATTTAAAAAACTCTTAAATTTTCACATTCCAGCAATAGAATTACTGTTAGATAATCCTGCCTTCCAGGTTTCAGGAAGCGTTCACATAGATGACGGAAATGACGGCGATATTAACATAGATGACGGAGATTATGGTAGTGTTAACATAGATGACGGACATCAAGGCGGTGTTAACATAGATGACGGAAATCAGGGCGATGTTAACATAGATGACGGAAACAACGATGTCAATGTTAGTAAAAGCTAAATATGGTGTTATTTGTAGAAACTAAAATACAGAAAAGGAAATAGTGATAGTTCATGTCTGATAAAGCTTTAGAACATTGCACTACTGGAGAAATGCTTCAAAATGTCTGTTCGTTGTTAGTATAGAAAGATCATACAAGGTTTTTAATTATAATGGTTAGGTTTAGACTTTTCGTACACGCATTGTTCGATGTAGGTTCAGAGAATCCTTGCAAGTTAGTCTAGGAAAAAGTAATAACTCTATAGGTAGGAACTCGGCGGCCACCTTCCGCCGGGCGGACCGTTGGGGCGGCTATCTAAGGGGAATAGCTTAGCACGATCCCTTGCCGCCCCAACACTACGGTCTGTCGGTACACTGTGGGGTTTTAGTCCGTGCAAGCCGAACATAACCCATCCTCTCCCTCCGGGAGGTTGGGTATCCATAAGGGATTTCCCCACGTAAAAAAAAAGGAAAAAGTAATAAAATACATTTCAATCATTTTTAGAAATGTCTGTTTGTACGAACACGCGTCATTGCTGAAACTGGGAACAATAAAATCATAAAGTGTATCTTCGAGAATAATTAAGTCTTGTTTCATTAAAATCGGTTCACTCTATCAAAGTTATTGTAATTTTAATGACGTAAGGGGTATCGAGTAACATTCTTAAGACTAGAGACACACAAGCCAACCTCACCTGCACGTGGTGCACCCTGCTGAATAACGAACGAGGCAATGGCGATAGCGGGGTGGTAGGATTATACAGCCCGATTGAGTCGCAACCATCATGTATATGGCGAAAAAGCCCGTCATAGTGACTCGCTTCTGCGCGTTGCGTCTCGGGATCAGCCTATGCATATCCAGTACCGGGTGACTTTCGTCATTATGGCCGGCATGACAGCGGCGACCGGCGATGGATAATCTGTCTCTCGATGTTTTTAGATTGTACTATGCTTAACATCAGGCATAGTGCAGTCATTATGTCGTGCTTCAGTAAAAAAAAGATGTGGCGTAAGTATGAGAGAAAGGTAGATAAGTAAATGGACTTAATACATTCAGACGACTTTATTAATCACTGTTTTTATATAAGTCACGCTTTTTCACAGTTATTCAGCTTCTATAGTTAATTGTAATTGTATATTTCTCCTATATAATATTTGAATTTTTTTAATTGGCTTAACTCTTGAAAATCGTCGCGTACAAATAACTGACATAACAATTTAATTTATATGTCGAGGCAGCGATAAAATGGCTACCATGGCGAAGTATGACGTCATCCATAGTGACGTCATGCTTATCATTTAATAGATCAATCCTACATGAACAATCGAATAATGCGTTATCATCGATAAAACTGACTAGAGTTTTTGGTGGGATCTTTAGTCTACCATGTAGTGGATTTAATATTTTATTTATAATCTTGTGTTATTGGACTCTATACTTTGTAAATTTGGTGGTGTTTTACGTAATATAGTTAGTTTATTGTGCATAAGTGAAGTGAATGGAAAATATTACCACGGAGCATGAAACTCTGAGATGTCACAAAAACTCCCTGGAAGGTTCTAACAAGGGATCCAATATCTTGTTAGAATATTGACTCACACGACGTTTAATATTGAAGTAATTGTTCGATGCTTGTAATATTATTGACTGCGTGACAATGGCAGTAATAATCTGAAAGATTGATTGCCAAAAATAAATATAAAACAAAACACTGACTAAGTTACGACGAATTATCCGTAGGTGTGACTAGCCCAACAGTCTGAGCGACTACACCCAGCATCTAATCGTGAGTCGCCTTTTAAGGCATCAAAATACATAAACAGCTGATATCTCCAACCAATGACATCTCACATCGAGGTAAATAATGAATAGCCGATAACTTCAAACAATAGCGTCTGAGGTCATTAGTAACATTCCCGCTATAGTCAATAGCGCGGTATCACAGGTCAATAGTAGCTCCCCCGATATAACTACATGTAATTATTTTTTATAATAATTAATTTTATTTACAGGTCGTGGTCTGAAGAAATATCTACAATGTTGAAATTTATAATATACATTAATTAATAAAGAATTTGTGATCTCAGAAGTTTTTTTTACTATTTTCTACCGCATAATTAAAAATACGATCCCTAAAGAATCACTTGTCATTTGATTGACTGTTCGTGAGTCGTAGAGTTTTGTTCTTGAAAAGATTGCAAGAAATAAATTTGAAATTAATATGGAATTTTAATTAGGTTTACATTTACATGTGGTCGTGAGAAATTATTGTTGATGGAGATCATAATTAAAAATAGAAATCATAAAAAATCATTTGTCATTTGTCTATTTGTCAGTGTGTTGTAGATTATTTTCTTGAAAAGGTTTCTGTATGTAAACTTGAAATTAATATGAAATGTATCGTGCTCACATATAGATGTGGTTACTATTATCTATACTAATATTATAAAGAGGTAAAGTTTATGAGTTTGTGACGTTGTAGGGAGTAATCTCAGGAATTACTGGTCCGATTTTAAAAAAATCTTTCAGTGTTATTTAGCTCCTTTATCGAGGATGGTTATGGGCTATATGTCATCGATACTAATATTATAAAGAGGTAAAATTTGTGAGTTTGTGATATTGTAGGGATAATCTCAGGAACTACTGGTCCGATTTAAAAAAATCTTCAGTGTTACATAGCTCACTTATAGGTGATGGTTATAGGCTATATATCATCACGCTAAGACCAATAGGAGCGGAGCACCAATGAAGAATGTTAATAAGTCGGGATTTATTGTCTCGAGAGAACTTCCGCTACGTGTTAGCATTAGCCCAAACTATTTATTCCACGCGAACGACGTTGCGGGCAGAGGATAGTTGTATTTAATTCACTAGCTGACCCTTTGCCCACTTCGTTGGGCGGTAAACATTTATAAAAATCTTTTTTTTTTTTGTGATTTAAATATAAAAGTTAAACATATGCTGTGGTGACTTTTTTGTAGGCATTACTAAACTCTACAACTTTTCTCTAGAACTCAATCATATATCTCTCATCGTTAAGGCAGCGTCCGTAAGAAACGTTTGCGTTCGGTCGATTTTTCTCCGACTTACTTTGTAAATCCGACTACCACAATAAAGTATTTTTATTTTGCGAAGTAATATATAGCCTTTAACATTCGCAAATAGCGTGGCTTTCTACTGTTAAAAGAGTTTTCAAAATTGGTTTAGTAAATCCTGAGATTACCCCCTACAACGTCACAAACTTTACCCTTTAAAACATTAGTATAGATTAATTATAGATCAAAGTCGAGTTATACTGAATTCTGTGTGCGATGAAATGTAATTTATTACATTATAATCTAATAAAATAAGTTTTAACTTACCCGATAAGATAAGCTATATATATTTTGGATTACATGACTTATTTGATTGATTTTGGATTTTGTAAAGTATGTCGCATTCTTTTTCACCTACGTAATGGCTTATTTTTAATTTATACTAGCAGTGCCCGCGACTTCGTTCACGTAGAACCTTATTCAAGACAGTGACTAATAAAGTCATCTGAATGTATTAAGTCCATTTACTTATCTACTTTTCTCTCGTACTTAAGTCGCGTCCTCATTAAAATTACAATAACTTTTGATAGAGTGAACCAATTTTAATGAAATAAAGACTAAATGTTACTCGAAATATAATACGAGTCACTTCTCCTTCCCTTGACGCGTTGCATGAGCATTATATAATAAGGGCACAAAGTTTTTGGCGGGATTTTAGTCTGTCATGTAGTGGATTTTATATTTTATTCATAATCTTGCGTTATTTGACTCTATATTTTGTAAATTTGGTGGTGTTTTACGTAATATAAGTTAGTTTATTGTGCATAAGTGAAGTGACTGGAAAATAATATCACGGAGCATGATATTTTGAGATGCCACAAAAACTCCCTGGAAGGTTCTAACAAGGGTTCCACCATCTTGTTAGAATATTGACTCTCACGACGCAATATTGAAGTGTTTGCACGACGCTTGTAATATTATTGACTACGTGACAATGGCAGTAATAATCTGAAAGATTGATTGCCAAAAATAAAGTTAAAAAAGTCTAAAATCTAATCTGATGTTAAATGAGGCTGTATTCTAAAACGGTAAACATTGTAAGGATAAAGAAAACTGACATTCAGATGCAGCTGCCGGAACACACTAACAGAATCTTCTTCATCTTCTATTTTATTTTTAGCAACCAGTCTTCTAGTAGACTAGTACTGTCATTGTCAATTGAATACCGATATTACATGTTTCTTGATATAATTATAACGAACTAACAAGATAGTGGCCGTCTTGTTAGAATTTTCCCGGGAGTTAATGGCAAGTCAGAATCCATGCTCCGTGGTATTATTTCCGATCCACTTCGCTTGTGCACAATAACCAAACTATACTACGTAAAGCACCACCTATATTACAAAACATAGGGCCAAATAACATAAAACTGTTTTTTTTTTTTTTTTTTTTTTTTTTTTTATTATTCGGAAAAGATATTTGGATTCAGGAATATAATGGGACAGAGGGGTGGTCAAAATTTGATACGCGTCACTTCTCTTTCCCTTGACGCGTTGCATGAACGTTTTATGTTAAGGTCACACAGATTTGCTAGTCACGATTTATATGCAAGTCAGAAAATTTTGGCAATTTAAAAGTCCAATAAATGCCTTGAGTAACGATTTGTAAGAGTTCTCCATTAAGCCCAAAAGATGGCACGTAGGTGGTAAAGTCACGCTGATGCTATTACTGGCTTCAGCATGAATGGGTCGGCTTGTCCGGAGTAGTACTATCCTCTCACTGAAACACCCACCTGAAGTAACATTGCTTGGAATGCTTGCATTGCATTTCATTGGGTCAGTAAAAGCGCCGGAAGCGCACCCCCTTTATTACCCTCCCCCCTCCCCCCTGGTGTCTATGGACGGTGGTGATCACTTAACATCAGGTGAACCACCTGTTCTTTTGCGTCTTATGGCATAAAAAAAGGTGGAAAGGACATATAAGGAGATTGCTACAAATAATTATATAGCCTAATTTCTTCCTACTAAATCTGGGTCATTCTTGAAGCAGATGTTCCAAAATTTTGCACAGATGTGTTAAAGCAGTGATTGCCAGACTATTTTCTCATAAACCACTTTCTACATTTAGGTGGACCCTCTGCAGGCACATGTCTATCATATTCCCGAAACTCGACAAAAGTGTGAAGATTAGATCTAACTATGGAAATTTGCAAGTCTCAATACGTTATACTGAATATGGAATATATAAGTTTTTACAAGTAAGAGACGCTGAGCGTCTTAAACTAATATCTGCCTACCTTGATACGTGAAGTTAAGCCAATATTCTAGTTCTTCTTTATCAAAACCATATAAATTCGAAGACCCCCGCTTACAAATTGTGAACCCCCACTTTTTTGATCACGCCAACGTAGACCCCCGTCAAGTCTCCCGTAAACCCTTGGAGAACTTAGAGATTTCTTTGGAAACTAAGGTGTTAGAGGGACCAGCTCTTAAGTGCAGTTAACAGAACACACCAAGGGTTGCTTGGCGATAGATTTTCAATTCGAGGGTGGTAGCCAGTTAAGGTGAGAAAGAAAACCCCCACATACGACCATGGTTGTTTAACATAGTCGAAAAAGTATGACATATACATAAAATTCAAACCAATCAAATGTGTCGTGTAATCCAAGATATTTATAGGTTATCTTATCGGCAAAGCTAATACTTGTTGCATTAGATTAAAATATAATATGTTATATTTTATCTTTTGTAGAATTAACTAGCAATCACCGTCGACTTCACTCGCGTTAATTAATAAATTATATCGCTATTCATGTCGTCATCTAGTCGAGGAGGTCATTTCGCAAAAGGAGCTGGCGGAGAGGGCCGGTAGGTAGACCCTCTAAGTGGCCCTCTCTGCCAACGGAGGACCAGCGGGAGGAGGTGGTGATCTGCCCAACCCTTTCTGCCACCGTAACCGGACTGGAGGAGATGGACCGTCTCATTGCACAGGTTCGGTTGACGAGGGAAGCAGCTGATGTGTACCCAGTTAGTCTCCCTATCAAATAGGAGCCCAGCGATCACATTCCACAGGGCGAACCGTTGGGGCGGCTGTCCAAGGTTGAGTAGCGAGTAAGATTCCTTGCCGCCCCAACAAATACGGTCTATCGTTACGGTCCGCCGGATGGGTGGGTATTGACAAAGGATTTCGTTAATAAAAAAAAATAGTTCGTGGAGTGCCTCCGCGCGGAAGAAGTGAAACTTCGTAATATGGAAATGAAAATAGGAAGGGGTAGAAATTGATGGTATGGCGTTCCAGTGGCACGCATTCACGCTCACTCTGTCTCTTTCTATTCCCCTCCCCAGGAAGGTTGTACGTTTAACGCAACAGTGCTTTCATACCCGTCTAAGGTAGCGTTAAACGTTTAACACAACCTTGAGTCGCATTAGAAGTTTTACTTCAAAAGGTCAATAACGTCGTCAGTTAAAAGAACATGCAATTACACTACCAAATATCAATGTAATCTTGGAATAAGTTTGAGTTAAATGATTTCGAAAAATATTAAGTTGTTTTCTTTAATTTCCTTACGCACATACGATCTCGTGTCAATTATTAGTTAGTGTTTCGACGTATTTAGATAACGCTTATCTAAGATTATATTATATCAGTTCTAGACGCATATTATGTTTCCACCTTGTGTCAGTGTTGCGTAGTATTTGTTTAAGTAAAGATTTATTTGTTGAAACAGTAATGGCTGACGAAAGACTAATGGTTGTAGGTGATGACGGATATCCGGTAAGTCTAGAATTTAGTTTTTTAAAAGCACTAAAAAGAGTTAAGGCAATCTTGAGGACTACAGAAATGAAAACTCAAAACAATAAAATAAATGTGTTCTCTTTTGAATTTATTAATTATAGTGTTAAAGACAATATTTAAATTTCAAAATTTGTTTATTGAAATTATTAACGTTAGTGTTGTTTTCATATATATTGACACTCAGAGCAATAGTTGTATACATTTTTATAAAGTTCATTAATCAATCAAACGTATGATGAGCTGCAACATATCAATAATATATGTATACAGGCCCCCATACTACACGTCGTTAGTCTGTCGCAAGCAGCGTAAACATTTCTTTACAAATAAAAAAATGTATCTTCTCTGCTGTCACTCGGATTCGACCTGGGGTTACACGGATTTTCGAAGCAACCGATTTCCATCTGAACTATTTTTGTTTAGACACCGGTGGCGAAAACCTTCATATTATAGCTATATTTTTTCATTGTCTGAAAACTCAGTTAAAAAAGTTTTCTATGAATAAAATCTAGCTAGTTTGATTTATCGTCCCCCAAACTACCTACATACTAAGTTTCACGGATATAGATGACTCCGTTTCCGAAATCCTGAATATATACAAATATAAAAAATATAGAAGAATTACTCGTTTAAAGGTATTAGATAGATACGTAATGCCTTCAAAAATACTTAAATTTGAAATAGCCAAGATCGTAGCAAAGGTCACTTTCAGTTTTAACGAAATTTATAAAAACCTTACAATGGTGATTGTTTAATAATTTTTTTTTGGCAACCAATCTTCCAGTAGATTATTACTGCCATTGTCGTGTAGGTAAAGATATTATAAGTGTCTTGCGATCATTTCATTGAGATAACAGAATGGTGGCTGTTTTGTTAGAACTCTTCAGGGAGTTTTTGCGGCAAGTCTGAATCTATGCTCCGTGGTATTATTTCACACCCACTTCACTTATGCACAATAAACTAACTATATTACGTAAAACACCACCAACATTACACAATATAGAGGCAAATAACATAAGATTATGGATAAAATATAAAGACTACTACAAGACATTTCAAGATCCCGCCAAAAACTTTTTTTTATATCATAGGCCGCAAACGAACAGGGTCGCTTGATGGAAAGTGATCACCACCGACCATAGACACTAGTAATACCAGGAGAGTTGTTAGTGCGTTGCCAGTCTGAGTTTGGGAGGTAGAGGGAAGGGTGGAAAGAGAGGAAGGGGAGGGAAGGTGGGCCACCGGCGCTCTCACTGACCAAACGAAACGCATTGGTGTAGGGACACAATGTAGGCGTGCAAGGTAGATTGCATGGTAAGCAAATAATTATATGAGAGCGCGATGTATGAACGGTGAGTCAGTTACTACGCGCTGGCCCGCACGAAAGGTCATAGACGCGGGGAATATTGAAATTAAAACTACACAAAGTAACAATTGCTCTTTTTAATTAAATAACCCCAATCGTGAGGACCTTCGTCAACCAGAAGGAGCAGTAATTCAATCGGAAGTCACTACACCCGTCTCCTATAGTCATCCCCAAACTGGTGACCCACGAAAAATGCAAGCACTGTTACTTCACTTTGGTTTTCTGTATGTCGGGTGGTAGTACTCCGGACGAGCGGACCTATCCATGCTGAAACCAGTAATATTTCAACGTGGCTCTACCACCTACTGGTAAAAGTATTCCTGATTGTGGCTTGCCATCTTTTCTAATAGAATCTATCTTATACTAAGCTTATCATCGTTTCTAGGTCCCTGGAGGCGGTGTCCACATAATAGATGGTGGTCACGATGGTGTCCATGTAGTGGACCATCCAGATGGAGGAGTCCACGTTGTAGATGACATGGGTGGTGGTGTCCATGTCGTGGAAAACCCTGGTGATGTACACGTTGTCGATCATCCTGGTGATGTGCACGTTGTAGATGGTGATTACGGCGGTGGTCATGTAAGTAAGGAAATACTTGGTGACTTCACTTCTTAATGTTTATTCTTCTGCCTGGTCGCGAAAAACTCAAAAACTACTGAACGGATTTTCATGCGGTTTGCAGTACTGCATAAAGGGAATTTGTCTAGGTATCTTTCATTACCAAGAGGGCACAACGTCCATGCAACCACTAACACTAACTACAAACGCACTTTAGTTACACTAGGTAAAATATACTTCACAAAATTTCTAATGTCACTTGTCACTAATGACCTTGAAACAAATTACATTACGATATGATGGCAAATTAACGAATAGCAGAATAAGTGACAATAGTTATTGTTAAAGAAATCCGAGAGCACATTTATCTGATAGTACCTGGTCGACCGAGCCCAGTTTGATTTAAAAAAAAAAACATTATTAAATCAAAATAAACTGTCAGGTTTGCCTTACAAAATTAGCATCTTTTTACCAAAAAAAAAAGACATCTTTTTTGCTGTCACTCGGATTTGAACTGGGATTAGACGGATTTTCGAAGTAGCCGATTTCCATCTAAAATTTTTCTTCTGCCAGTAGCGGCGATATTTAACTTTATATTCTAGCTATATGTTTTCATTGCTTGAAAACTCAGATAAAAAAGGTTTTATATGAATGTAATCTAGCTAGATCGATTTATTGTGCCCGAAACCACTTAGTTTCAGGGAAATCGCTGAGGCCGTTTCCGAGATTCTGAATATATAACAATATAGAAGAATTACTCGTTTAAAGGTAGAGAAATAATATATGAAAATCTCGTGTCTCAGTGTTTTTGGTCGAACTCCTCCGAAACGGTTGGACCGATTTTTATTATATTTTAAACTAGCTGACCCGTGCAACTTTGTCTGCACCAAATTGGTTATCACTGGTTTCAATTGTATTTTTAAACGCGAAAAAAAAAAACAAATTAATAAAACTGGTACCCGATTGCAGTCACAACTACCGCTTCTAATCGTGAATCCAAACTATCCACGGGCTCACTCAAACATATACCCAGATTATATCTGATTTTTTTTTAATTAGCTTAGATAAGAACGGGCCGTAGCATCATCTACCAGGATCAATTAAGAAAAAACTAACCTACATAAAACTAAATAAACATCTCTACCATTTACTTTATCATAACTATCTTCGACTTGTATTAAAACCTTTTTATACTCCATTGTATTGAAGAAAAATATATGAATAACAATATAAAAATATATAAGAATTACTCGTTTAAAGGAAGAAAAAATAATATATAAAAATCTCGTGTCTCGGTGTTTTTGGTCGAACTCCTCCGAAACGGTTGGACCGATTTTTATTATATTTTAAATGTCTATTTGGTAGGTATGAGAATAGCTCGTAAAGTATATTTTATACCACTAGGTGATTTGGTTATCCAAATACAGAATTTTGTATTTCAATTTTTTCGGCTACTTTTCATTTTTTTTTTATTTCCCATCATAAAATGTCTATAAACTCGCATTTTCACGTTCTTAACTCCATCCTCTCATTTTTTATTCGCGACTTTAGTTTTTTTTTATATCATAAGAGGCAAACGAACAGATGAGTCACCTGATGTTAAGTGGCCGCCACTGTCCATAGACACTTGCAACACCACTGGAGTCGTAAATGCGTCGCCAGCCTATGTGGGGGGGAGGAGGAAGGGAAGAGGAGAGGGGGAAGGTGAGAAGAAGTGGCTCTCCGGCGATTTCACTGACCAAACGAAACGCAACAATGCAAGCGTTGTTACTTCACGTGGGTGTTTCTGTGTGTCGGGTGGTACTACCCCGAGCGAGCCGATCCATTAATGCTGAAGCTAGCAATAGTTTCAGCGTGGCTTTACCACCTACGAAAGTATTAGTATGCACAATATCCAAATGATTCAACGGTTCTTCATATCTCAAGCAAAACGAAATTATTGATATTACTCAATGACAGATGGCATTCATCGAAATTTCATACACATTTACGTGTCATTGACTAAGCCAACTAGGTATGTGTTTGAGCGAGTCCCTAAACCGTTTAGTTTTATAATTGGAAACGGTGGGATTAGCGGTAAACCGATTCCGGTTTTTTAAAGGTTTTTTGAGCTTTGAAATACAATTGAAACCGGTAGGTAACCGATTTCACGCAAAGTTTCACGGATCAGCTTCTTTAATATATATATGGGTCATTTTATGGGGAATTTACAGTTAATTTTTTTAGTGTTTTGTGATCGAAAATAACTGACACGTACTTTTTTTCAATGCGATACTTGAGAATTTGGAGATTTTTTTTTTTCGATTAGAAAACACGAAAAAAAATATTTCGATCAAAAAAAATACTGTAAATCTCCCGTGAAATGACCCACATATTTTAATGCCATCTATATCGTCCGTTATGAACTAATTTTTATTTGTTATACGCAGATATATGGCGATCCAGGAATGGCGCGTCAAGGAGAAACCGATGCAGTAGAATAAATATTAAATACATATTTGTTGTTTATTATTGTGACTCGTGTGTAACATTTTCCGATAATAAATATATGGAGGAGTTGTTGAGGCGTGTATGCTTGGTACACACATACGTTTCAACTACTCATACATATATGAATGGTTAGCTAGGTTAACTAAGATAGATCGCGATTTGGCATGCAACAGGCAACAGCCAAGCCGAGGTGTGCCGTGCACCCTTGAGATGCTTGCCAAGATAAAACGGCTGAGTGCCTTAAGCGCTCGCCTTAGTAGTCCGGTGACGCTGTTAAGACCTTGCTGGGTCAATAGCGTAGTCATTTCGAGAAAAAAAAATCGTGTGTAACATCTTTCCTATCGGTTATTGGATATTTTGTTGTGGGAGTGATTTTTAAAAAGGGACGGGAATGTGTTACAGGAAAGGGATAAAGCGCGCGCTATTTGATTTGACCAATAAGCGTTCGCGGTGAAGTACGAATCAGCTGTCCACTCATCTACGGTTATACCACAGTATAAAAATGAGACACAGTACGGAAACTGCGAACAAACGGTCGAAAACGCCACACTCACACAAAAACGCGCATCGACGAGAGATTATGAAATGAATTCTATGGACAGCACGGCGGGTCCGCTTAGAGATCTTTTTTTTTTTAACTTTATTTTTGGCAATCAATCTTTCAGATTATTACTGCCATTGTCGAGTAATCAATAATATTACAAGCGTCGTACGATCATTACAATATCAAGCGTCGTGTCAATCAATATTCTAACAAGATGGAGGATCTCTTGTTAGAACCCTCCAGGGAGTTTTTGTGGCACCTCAGAATTTCATGCTCCGTGGTATTAATTTCCATTCACTTCACTTATGCACAATAAACTAACCATATTACATAAAACACCACCAACTTTACACAATATAGAGTCAAGAAACACAAGATTATGAATAAAATATAAAATCCACTACATGACAGTCTGAAATCCCGCCAAAAACTCCGCTTAGAGATCTTGTCGATGCACATGGTTGTGTAAATGTGCCGGTGCGAGCGTTTATAGGGAGTTTCCATACTGTCTGTTATGTGAACTGTGGTTATACAGTGTTGTTTATAAAATCTGAGGTTATATTTATATGTGTAAACTATATTAATCATTATCTATTATGATATTAAGCGTCTGACAAAGTTCATGATTAAGTAAGACATACTAGTGTATACTAATAATATAAAGAGGGAAAGTTTATGTTGTGAGTTTGGGACGTTGTAGGGGGTAATCTCAGTAACTACTAGTCCGATTTGAAAAATTCTTTCAGTGTTATATAGCTCATTTATTAAGGATGATTATTAGCTATATATCACGCTAAGACCAATAGGAGCGGAGTACCAATGATGAATGTTTAAAAAATCAGGGTTTTTTTTCTTTTGAGAGCTTCCGCTGCGTGTTAGCATTACCCCAAAGTAACTATTCCACGCGAACGAAGTCACGGACAGAGGCTAGTATGGTATATGTAGGTGATAGAGGCACCCTGAAGCTAATGTTTTAAGCATGAATATGTCGGCTCGTCTCCGGTACTACCACCCGACACACAGAAACACACACGTGAATGTAACAGGGCACGCATTGTTGCGTTTCGTTAGGTCAGCGAGAGCGCCAGAGGTCCAGCTTTCCTTCCCTCCCCTGCCCATGTCCTTGCCTCAGGCTGGCAATGCACTTGCGATTCCCAGGGTGTTCCTAATAATCGTGAAAACTATTTTCATTCAAATAAATAAATAAAATAGAACGTACCAATAGCTGAAGAACTGTGAGAGCTCCATGCAGTCGTCTCTTCTCGTTTCTTCTGCGATCCCTGAATCTACGTCTTCTTCACTCGAACTGTCTGATTCTATTCTCACACTCATCACACCATCGACTAGTTTTTGATATGAAATATTCTGTTCAAATTAAGAGGAGATAGGGAGTTTTTGGCCGGATTTTAATCTGTCATGTAGTTGATTTTATATTTTATTCATTATCTTGTGTTATTTGACTTTATACTAAGTAAAATTGTTGGTGTTTAATGTAATATGGTTGGTTTATTGTTCATAAGTGAAGTGAATGGAAAATAATGCCACGGATCATAAATTTTGAGTTGCCACAAAAACTCTCTGGAAAGTACGAACAAGGGAGCCGCCGTCTTGTTGGAACATTGAAATAATTGCACGACACTTTACCTGAATATCTATCTCCTAAATCTTTAATACTAGCGACGCGACGCCACACTTTAAGATATTTGAACAATTTTGTTTTATGATTTCTCGAAGATTAAGAAGATAAAAAAGTCTAAAATATGATGTAGAAAATTTGGCACTTATGCCTTTACATTAACTTGGACATAGAAGGAAACTGGCTAAAGAATACATAAGAACTTCCTATATAGACAACTTTAGAATTGGCAGTATGGATTAATTCCTTCGTCTGTCCTATTGGAAGAATATTATTACTGCTATTAAGAGGAGATAACTCAAAATATAAGCACATATATGTTACTGGCTGAACCGGCTACGTATAGGGCTCAGTTATTGAAAAAGAAATTCAAAATTAAAACGTCACGTCTTTGAAATATCTATAGGCAGTTTTTGGCGGGATCTTAGTCTGTCATGTAATGGGTTTTATAATTTATTCATAATCTTGTGTTATTTGACTCTATATTTTGTAAAATTGGTGCTGGTTTACGTAATATAGTTAGTTTATTATGCACAAGTGAAGTGAATGGAAAATAATACCACGGAGCATGAAATTCTGAGATGACACAAAAACTTCCTGGAAGATTCTAACAAGGGATCCACCATCTTGTTAGAATATTGAAATAATCACACGACCGCTTGTAATATTATTGTACTATAACGTCCATTGAAAGAAAACATTGACACTGGCAAGTGCTTCTGCGGAGCCAAAATAAGGAAAAGAAGAAGAGATATCTATAACAGTCGGTTCTACAGTTGTATGACAACAAATTTAAAGCGTTAAAACGTCACGCCATCTATGAGATGTCTATAACA
>JACEII010000115.1:294814-378270 GCA_014332785.1 Antheraea mylitta
GATTCTCGGATTACGCATACTCGGTTTTAACATCGTTTCCTGGATGAGGAAAACGTCAATCTGTCTATCGCGTAAAAAGTTAGCTACTAGATCGCGCTGTGTCCGAAGAGATCTCGCGTTGAAAAACGAGAGACATAGACCGCGTGGTTTTATTTTATTAAGACCCGTGAATTTTATAACTTATTTAAACTAGGATGACCGGGCGATGCGCTGGATGGTGGCTCCGATAGCCGGGAATTGCGCTAGAGCAGTGAGAAGGCCAAAGCCCTCTTCTACCTCGACGATGGCGTAGAAGGCGAGGACCTCCTTCATGTCGTGTTCGCGGAGTAAATGCTTCATCCAGTCGAATTTACCCGCGATAGAGGATGATGAAGCATAACTCGCCTGAGGCGGCGGCGCCTGAGGCTTGGAAGCCTGAGGCTGGGGTCGTGGGGCCCAGGGGGCCATAGGGGTCCACCCGGGTTGGGCCGCGCGCGGCACAGAGGGTGGCGAGCGCGGTGAGGTCGTGGGCGCGGACGCTACCGGGGTGCGGGAGGCGCTCGGCAGGCCCAGGAAGGCCTCCACGGACATGAGAGGTGGAGGCGGAGGGCGCGCGGCGGCCGCAGGTGCTCTGAGCACCTGTCTTGCCTGACGGGGACGTTGTGTGCGTGGTGCACGGGAATAACCGCGATAGTTCGCGGGATGACCCGCGTTACCGTACAACACGCAACTCGGAGGTGCAGGAGTGCCGGGAGTGCGTGCGCACTCCTTCGTGGCGTGGTCCCCCAGGCACTTGATGCACCTGGGGCGGAGGTGGCAATTCCTCGCCGAGTGACCATAACACTGGCAGTTATGGCACTGCGACGGAGTATGGGTCTTGCGTGGGGGCTCAACGGTGATGCCGTTTAGATCGCAGACCGATGTGGGGTTGAAGATGGCCTTGCCCTCCTGCGAGCGGTCGAGGAGGACTAAGACCATGTTGTACGGGGGGCGGGTGCGTGGATGGTACATCCGATGTACCTCACGCACAGGGAAATTCTTATCCTTAAGGGAGAGGGTGACGTCATCGACCGAGATCTCGGCTGGGACGCGGCGAAGCACTACGCGGAGGAGGCGTTCCTCCTCGAGTGCAAAAGTGAAATAGGCTAACTTTGATTCCCTAAGGAATTTTGTTAGCGCACGATGGTCGGTAGAGGTGGGACATTTAACTTGAATGCCCGCCGGAGTACTGAGAGCGGACGTATAATTAATTGAACGTGTCTTAGTCGATTCGAGATAGAAGTCCACTGGGACTTGTCTTGGATCGTGACAGGAGGCGGGGGGCGCTGTTTCCTAACTGTGGAACCCGTAGGTTGGGAAGGAGCGACAGAGACGGAGCTAGGTCTGCCTACGCGTGACTTAGAGACTGTCGGTGTAGTCGGTCCTGGCACCCGGGCGCCATTTATATTAACTAACTTTTCGGGGGGTGTGGAACCCGAGTCAGAATCTGACGAACGCGAACCGCGGCGTCTAATGTAAGTGACGGTTTTATAACCGTCATTATCTATGTTTTGCGCTGAAGGCGCGGGAATCGCGGGCGCGTTATCGGTCGCAGGCGGCTCGGCGGACGCCGCTACATCGAGCTCCATCTCAGAGCCGGCCTCCGAGCTGGAGCTTGGTATTGGGGCCTCTATTAGGCCCCTATCTCGGACGTCAGATGGCGATTGCGACAAGAGAGTCGTGTAAGAATTCGCAGTTGCCACACGGGGCACGTACTGCGTAGTTTCACCGAATAACGCTACATAGTTATCGAAACAAGCAACAATATCCGCGTTTGGGCCCTGTCGTAGGAGAAAATCTCTAAAATGAGCTGCCTGTTCCATGTTGATGACCTAAGGGAGGAGTGGGCGCCACGAACCAACCTCCCTGCCTGAAAGGCAGGGGGGCATGCCAAGCGGTAAGCTACGGGACTATCCACTTATGTAATATATATACAAGTAAATAAAATGTGTAAATAGAAAACAAATAAGTAAATAGATAATTAATTAAATAAATAATTGAATAGTAAATAAATGTATAAAGAAATTACTAAAGAGCTACGTAAATAAATAGATAAACAGCTGAGTAAACAAATAATTATACTAAGAATTAAATAAAGCAATAAATAAATACAATGGAAAGGTCTCACTCAGTTTTTGGGGAAAAATGCAGGTGTGCGTGCACATGTGCCCGATCGGCACAATGACGAACACTCCCGAAGTAATAACAGACGTCACTAAATCACGAGTATCGAAATCGAAACGCGCAGCAAAAGGGACAACCGCTCAGGTTGAGCGCCCGATCGGATCTCCAACAAAACCAACAATAAAGCATTGTTACTTCTGTGAGAGAGTGGTGGAAACTAGTTATAGTTTCAGCGTGACTCTACCACCTACAATAATGTCTCTCTCATAGTTTAATGTAAAACAATCATATACATAAAAATTTTGTTCTTGATTTTTGTCGACGATGAACTCCGAAACTACTCAACCGATCTTTAGTAAACGTTAGCATTTATGTATAACTTGGTCCAACTTGAGATATAGGATAATATATATTTCGATTAATGGCCTCAATATTTTATAATTACAAATTAAATGATTGTCAATGTTGATTATTGTCATTAATTGTGTGTGTGTCCAAAAGATGGCGCTTTAATTAGTTTGTTGACAGTAGATTGTAGAATCAACTGTTTAGATATCTCACGGCGTTACGTTTTAATTTTGAATTTCTTTTTTAAATTCGAAATGATACTGTTACAAATATTAATAACATTTAAATATATTTTATTTGTAACACCAATAAGATTTACACAAGGATAGTCCATAACCTATATTTTTAATTAATGTATTCTATATAAATACAATCTTATTTATAGGTGCTTACGACGTATTATATAATAGGGCAAATAATTTAATCCATTTAAAAAAACAGAAACAAAAAAGAAAAATACTCAATGAACATTCCAATTTTCTTTTTATCTTAAACTAACCCCTGCCCGCGACTTCGTTCGCGTAGTAGTAGTTACTTTGGGCTAACGCTAACACGCAGCGGAAGCTCTCAAGAGGAAATAAATCCCGATTTTGAAACATTTTTTATTGGTGCTCCGCTCCTATTGGTTTTAGCGTGATGATATACATATATATAGCTTATAACCTTTCTCGATAAATGAGCTATAAAAATAAAGGCCGGCAACGCACTTGTGACTCCTCCGGTATTGCAAAAGGCCGGCAACGCACTTGTGACTCCTCCGGTGTTGCAAGTGTCTATGGACGGCGGTGATCACCTACCATCGGGTGACCTGTCTGTTCGTTTGCCCCCTATGATATATAAAAAAAAATATAACACTGAAATATTTTTCAAATCGGACCAGTAGTTCCTGAGATTACCCCTTACAACGTCACAAGCTTTATAATATTACTAGCCCCTGCCCGCGACTTCGTTTGCGTAGTACCTAATAGTTACTTTGGGCTAACACCCAGCGGAAGCTCTCAAGAGGAAATAAATCCCGATTTTGAAACATTTTTCATTGGTACTCCACTCCTATTGGTCTTAGCGTGATGATATATAGCCCATAACCTTTCCCGATAAATGAGCTATATAATAACAACGTTAAGTATTATAAATAGTCATAATTTCTCATGTAAAGTTTTTGTATGTTTGAATAGAGATACGTAATTATATATGGAATATTAAAGAGTCTTACGTCGTTTATTATAATGTCTTATGTATTAATAAAGTTCTTATGACGATGATATAATGTTCTATGTAGTATTAATGAGAATTATGTCGCTTAATGTCTCGTACATAGAATATCTCACGGTAAAACCGTATGTGTTAATATATAATGTTTATGTTAGTGTAACTCGAGGCATATTGTTTTAAAAAGGGTAAACAATGTGTTCTTATGTATATTGCTCAAGTAAATAGCCTTATGTAACGATTAAAAGTATCGTTAACAATATTTGAATTTAACCGCCATACCGATTATTATTATTATTTGAGAGAAATTGTACTGAACCACCACGTAAAATGTATCGTCGATTCAGGTAAACTGTAAATGTGTATGGTAAATGGCGGCGTCCTTAGGACATAATCAATGTACTAGTTGTAAGTAAATGGCGGCGTCCTTTGGACATAATCAATGTACTAGTTGTAAGTATGTAATCGTGTACATATATAACGAAAAAATGTATGTAAATCACCGGCTTTCGCAACACGATCAAAGAAGTTTAAAGTAGCCTTCTTAATATACAGTCCACTGAAGTCCTGAAGTTTTACTGCCTTCTCAAAGTCGGACCTTGACCTCAATAAGTATAGATTACTTTAAAAAAATCTTTATATTGACTGAGAAACTATTACACGTAAAGCCGTATCCATGTATTTTTATGTTAAAATGTCAGCCAAGTGCGCGTCGATTCTATTAATGTACCGAAAATAGTTCGCTGCACTCTTACGAGGTAGTATATAATCCTAATTAATTACTTGGATTGTGTCTTTTGTCTGCGTATTTAATGCATTACGTTCTATAAATGGAACGGTTCACTACAGAAAGTATTTTTCAATTTGTAAACAATCAATAACGGAAAACTTTACAGAACGAATTTATTAAAAAAAATAGTGAGCCGTCATGGGAAACATGTTAGGGAGGCAGGCTATAGGCGGAGGGTAAACTTGATTATTGGTGTGGCGAGACGTAGCGACGCAAAACACGAGCTTTGCACTATTAACGAAATACTCACAAATATTTGCAACCCTATCTGTATAAAGATAAGATTGAAACTGTTTTGTCAGCCACTCGTTCTATTATAGTGTTACGCGGCACACGCCGACGACCTAACGCCCTTTGATAAATGCCACCAAAAAATACCGCACCTGCGTTTAGCTGAATTTTTGTATTTAATAAAAATGAATATTTATGTATTAAATAAACAGTCATTACTCTATGGAACAAATTTGTAATGCTTTATCTTTATCTTAAACTAGCCTCTGCCCGTGACTTCGTTCGCGAGGAATAAAGATATTCTTTATCTTTAACACGCAGCGGAAGCACTCATGAGGAAAAAAACCCAGATTTTAAAACATTCTTCATTGGTGCTCTGCTCATACCA
This sequence comes from Antheraea mylitta, assembly GCA_014332785.1. Taxonomy (NCBI): domain Eukaryota; kingdom Metazoa; phylum Arthropoda; class Insecta; order Lepidoptera; family Saturniidae; genus Antheraea; species Antheraea mylitta. The sequence goes on from JACEII010000115.1 coordinate 299,923, forward strand.
ATATGGTCTTTTTTTTCGATATGACTACGCTATTGACCCAGCAAGGTCTTAACAGTTTCACCGGACTACCGCTACTAATATGGTCTTAGTGTGATGATATAGCCTATAACAATTCTCAAATCTTCAAATCGAACCAGTAGTTCCTGAGATTACCCCCTACAGCTTTACAACGCCACAAACTTTACCTCTTTATAATATTAGTATTAGTATAGGGTTCGTAGTCCGGTGAAGCTGTTAAGACCTTGCTAGGTCAGTAGCGTAGTCAGTTCAAGGAAAAAGAAAAATGATTAGTATAGATTATACAAAACAGTTTTGATGTTTCACATCTGCCAGGCGTCCCGTGACAGCTCAATTTTTTCCTTTATTCGAACTGAATCGAGTATATACATGTAAGTGTATATATGTATGAATAGCTTAGAATAGTTTAGGTAGGTCAGATCCGAGATTAAGCGGGACCAAGGGGAGATGGGCCAGGGAGCCCGTCTCTCTATTGCACTGGTTTGGCCGTTTGGTTGACAGTCGGGATGTACTAGATTGTCTCTCTTTACAGCGGGAATCCCAGGACGAGACTGGACATGGTGTTAGCTAGTTCGAAACCGTGTCGCACTGCATAAATGGTTAAAATTACACAAAGATAATATTTTGCGTCTTGATTTATCCATATTAATATCTGCCATTATTGTTTTAAATTTAAACAAATATTACTGTATAAAATTTCGCAAGTTTATTCTTAAATGTAGCCAAACATTTTTGGTCACAATATGGAGTGTTATTTTTTTTTATTTTCACCGAAGTTATCCGAAATACTCACGTTTTGATATTCAAGTGAGGCTTCGAATGGGCTTAGTAATTCTGATCTGCAACGTTTTTATGTGGCGATGCAGTGGTGGGGGTATATAATGTGTCAGGTAGTATTCTAAACAATGGTTCTCGTACTATCACCAAGGTTCAACGCTCCTGAACTGTCCAAAACCATAAGGGTATAAGCTCCATACAAACGAATGTAGAAATTAATGAAATGAATGTAGTAAAGGAAAAAGCGGGATTAGCTTGTGAAGGCTTCGCCGCATGGGATCGAGGATTGGGCTGAGATGCAATCTTAGGAGCCCACGGAGCCTGGGGGGGAGGGGCGCTAGGAGCGAGTACGGGCGCTACCGGTGCACGAGATGTGCTCGGCAGGTTTGTGAAGGCCTGTCTATGAGAGGCGGAGATCGAGGACGGGCTGAGGCAGCGGGTGCCCTAGACGGCGAGACCTGTTTAGGGTGGCGAGGACATCCACGATAATTCGCGGTATGGCCCCGAGGCACAAATTCCGGGTCAGAGGTCGGAAAACGAGAACATTCCTTAGTGGAATGGTCGCCGAAACATTTAACCCACCTGGAACGTAGGCGACAGTAACGTGTTGAGTGCACGTAAACCTGACATTTGTGACACTGTGAGGGTACGGACGAGGTCAAAAAATCGAAGATGGCCTTCTCTTCCTTGGTGCGGTCAAGAACGACCAATACCATATCATAGGGCGCCTTTGTGCGTGGAAAGCGCATAGGGTGTACCTCACGAAGAGGGAAGTCCCGCCCGTTGAGGTCATCAGAGAGCTATCAGTTGGAATTTCGGCGGGGACTCTGCGGACGACGATCGGAGATGTCGCTTCTTCTCGAGCGAATGAGTGAAAAACCCGAACGTATTGTCCTGAAGGAAACAGGACAAGTTGCGATGGACGGTGGGATTTGCGACTCTTACCTGAATACTGACAGAGGTACTCACGGTAGAGGTGTACGGGATCTCTGCTGCTAGAAGACTTGAAATCCAGGATGTCCTAAATGGCAACGTGAAGCGGTGGACGGGGCTTTTTACTTGAAGCTAGGGAACCCGCAGCCTCAGGTGAAACTGGACTGTCGGGGATGAGTGCCTTAGTGGCCTTTTTTGGTGCTTCAATGCCCTCTGCGATGAGACGTTTTGAAAGCAGAAGGCTTTTACTATCGGAGGAGATTTTTTCAAATCAGATCAGTAGTTCCTGAGATCACCCCCCTACAACCTCATAAACTTTACCTCCTTACAACATTAGTATGGATTCCAAGACACTTGTAACCATTTCTTTCACAACAATTTAAAAAGTAAAAACACGTTAGAGATAATGGTTTTAAAATCACCCTCAATGCCATAAAAAAAATCGCTTTTGAAATTATACTTCTTTTGGTGCGTTAGGGAAAAATGATGAGAGTACATTTTTACGATGCGTGCGTACACCGCCACGAAAAACCGATACCCTGAAGTTATTAGGATGCGCGCGCACACCGTCACGAAAAACCAACACCCTGAAGTTAGCTATAGTCAACATTTTGTTTCTTTGTATTTGTTGTTTGTATTAAAATTTTCAATGTATTGAATACCTCTTTTCTATTGTTAGTGTTTTTCTACAAACGCGAAAGATAAAAATTTTGAAAAGTTTTTTATTTTGTTAAGTTAAAGAAGTATAACTTCTAACGCGTGTACATAAGTATACATACACTTTTTTTATAACGTCGCGTCGAATCGAGTACTATCCTAATATAATTAATCATTTCTAGCAAATCCCAAAGTCATCCCAAAGCTGGCAATAGTAATTATTGTCTCGCACATTTGTGAAGCATATGTCGCTACTATGATTATAACGAGTTTATCGAGCCAACCGCATCACACGACATCACTCACAATTATATATAGATATTTCGCAACCGAATTAACAGCGCTTGTTGATTATTAGTCATATGTAACATATATCGAACAAACGATGTGTGTAGATTCTTTTTCTGATTGACCAAACTATTGTTTGTGTAGATTAGACCAGCAATCTTTATATTGCGGTCCGAGACATCTTAAACAACTTTAGGAGATCAATACTGATTCCGCATGTGTAGTTAACTATACATTTTCGGTGTTATTACAAAGAAGTTCACCAGATTAGGCCGCCTTCGACAGCGGCTCAAGCCTAATGATAACTTCATGAACTTCAAGGTGGCATGATAACTTCATCTGTCGTCCACGGTAAACCTACTTCGAAACGACTGTCGATCCTACACACAGTTCGTCCAAAGATATCTTTCGCCCGTTCTTCTCGAGCGTTAGGTTTTTGTATTTTCGATATACCTATATCGAAGTGCGATCTGACAAGTGAGTCCAATTCGTCGTCTCTTTCGCACAAATTATCTTGTACGTTCTTACATGTAATACAGACGCGTTCTGCTGTATTATAGAGCTTCTCGGCGTTCTCCCATGTAACACCCATCCGAGTCGTGTCAGTGAAGCGACCGGTTCGTTATTCTTACGAGATAACAAACGTCGTGTTACAATCAAATGCCAATTATCTGCTCCAAAGAGAATGCGCGGTCTCACATCTGAGTAACACATACTCTCTTCGCACATTCCTTTGAGGTACGACCGTTTGCATAATTCCGGTTTTACTGTTTGTTTACCGAGAATGAGGTTTCGGACTGTACGCGCCTTGATCCTATGACAATCATATTGACCTTTGCCTTGTATCCTGAGTTCAACCTCTTGACTGTCTATTTCCCTCTGTACAGACGTGACCCCCTGAATGTTTAACGTTCGTGCCGGCTCCTTTGCACCGACCATCCGGGCGATCTCCTCGTCGATCAGAGTGATTGTAGATCCTACGTCTAATAATGCATACGTCTTCAACGTTCCTTCGTCACTCTTATATACGGGACATACCTTCAGTAAAATTTTATCATTATTATTACCCGGTCGGTATGCCGATGCAGTTATTACGTTGTCCTCTTTTGGCGGGAAATGTAACAAGGCATGATGCGGCTGTCTACATACCTCTTTACCGCATTTTCTTGATTTAAATTCTGTTCGCCTATGTTTGCTGTCTAGACAGAGAAAGCAGATACTTGTCTCTTTCGCCCAATTCTACCTCTCTGTGACAGTAATTTCGTTTAATTTAGAACATTGCGATGTTCTATGATTATTTCCGCAAAGGAAACATGTAGAGTTCGACGAACTCTTTTGTGTTACGTCATTTACTTTATGATTCACTTTGTATATGTTATACGCTTGACGGTATCGCTCACTCGCTCTAGTCGGTGGCGCCGTATGTTTTACGATAGGGTTCCGTACCATTGTTGAATCTGACGTAGAATATGCATGTCGAACGGCTCGATCGGCTTCTCTCATTGAGAACCAAGATAACGTCGTAATATCCGGTTCGTTCCGATTACCGAACTCTTCTGCATAATCACACCATTTTAATTTTAAGTGCGTAGTTAATAAATAACCCCTTACGTCGATCGCGGTTATAACCGCGACGATGTTTGGTATTTTGACAGCAAAGTTATTGATTTCACTCGCTGCAGTACCCATACATGGTAACTTCTTTATGTCATCCATCGCGTGATCGATGATGAGTTCCGGTCGTCCGTAACACTGCTCCAAAGTATTTACGATGACACCGGATTGTTTGCCGTGTATAGCAACGCTGATACCGATTGTCTGGCTTCACCTTTCAAACATGTACGCAGGCGAGTAAAGTTTTCTATCGCCAAATAGCTATGTATATTCGTCGACTCCCTGTACGCGGCTTTGTAGGGTAACCAGTCTGTGATTGATCCCGCGAATGTTGGCAAGTACTGTCAATGTCTCGGCGATGACCTCGATTCAGCCATCGACTCCAGAGCATCTGCCAACCTATCGATTACCGTATCACGTGATCGTTCCGGTGTAAGCGACCTCGGCCGTCGCTGTACCGCTTCTTCAGTTGTGACGTTCGGTGTCACAGATGGTTGCGTCATCCTGATCTCGGCTTTCGGTCTTGGTGGTGAAATGCGCCTTAGTTCACGGTCACACTCCCCCCGTATCGGGACCTGTCTTTTGTAACCAATCGTTCACCCGACGGTTCGCGTCGGTAGGTTCTTTTGCACACAAGCTCTCCTGATCGGTTTCCTCACGGATCGTAGCGACGTCTGCCGCTAGCCTCTTCTGGATGAGCCTCGACTGTAGTTGTAGCTCCTGTCGTTTGATCTCGATCAGTTGCTCTTCGGCCTCCAACTCAGCCTGCCTATTCCTAGCTGCGACGCTGGCGGTGGACCGGTGCGAGCGTACCGACGGTGCTCGCGATCCCCTAGCCTCGGTGGCCGCGGTGTGGATCATGGCTGCGCGCGACGTCAACGTTTCGGTCGTGACGGTATCGTTCGCGACGGTACGTATATTCGCATGCGTGTGTGTGTGTGCGGACGGGAACGCGGGCGAGTCCTCGAACACCCGTGCCTTCTCTTCGACTGCTTGCCTTCTTGTAGTCGGCATTCATTACAAGCTCCTACAAGCCCTAACAAACCCTAACAACCCTAACAGTCTCTAACAGTCCTTCGGGAGGGCCCACACGTGGGATATGCTCCCTCAGGGATGGACAGTAGGATAGGTAAGGGTGGGGTCTACCCAACAGAGGAGTGAGACCACTACGGGGTACTCAGGAGTCGGTGGGAATATCCGACTCCGTCGGCAGTGTCTACAGTCCGGCTCCCACGGTGATAACACTCGTATTGGCGTAGTGACACGATTGACATCCGTTGCCCAGTACTCGGGCCGTTTGTCACCGTGAGGTGGCCCAAGTGTGGGTTGAAGTTGCAGGCTCGCCGCACCGCTCGGTGTCTTGATCACGACGAGATGCTCAGGCTCGTCGCACCGTTTGGTGTTCTTCACTCGGCGATCTGCAGGGTACAGGCTCGTCGCACCGTTCGGTGTTCTTCTCTCGACGGTCGGCAGCGCAGACCCGTCGCACCGTTCGATGTTTCTCACGACGAGATGAAGGTACGATTCCCCCCAGACGATGACTCGTTCTGCACAGCTGGTCGTACGGAAGTGCCCAGTCTCGAACACGATTCTTTTTCAAAATGTCCAGCAATCCTCTTCAATAGGTGCTGGCTTCTATTATCCGGCTTCGATGTACTAAAACTGTTAGGGTCAAGGTCTCCTCCGGGTTCAATAAAACAGCAGTAGAAGACTTCAAACTTTAGTGGACTGTATATTCTATAATAAGACTTTACATTATTGTAATCGTGTCTGGAGAACCGGTGGTTTACACACGTTTTTTCATATATAAGTAAGTTCACGATTACAGACTTACATCTAGTACATTATCTGTGTCCTAAGGACGCCGCCATTTACAATACACTTTCACAGTTTACATGAATCGACGATACATTTTACGTGGTGGTTCAGTATAATTTCCTTCAAATAATAATAATAATCGGCATGGCGGTTAAATTCAAATTATTGTTACCAATATTTTTAAACGTTACATAAGGGTATTTACTTGAATAATATACATAAGAACACATTATTTACTCTTTTCAAAACGTTATAACTCAAGTTACATTACCACAAACATTATATATCAACACATACGATTTTACCGTAAGATATTATTTAAAAGCTAGCAAAATCGCGACTACCGTGAGGTTCTTTCGAACCTTCCTTATGCGTACCCTGACGTTGTGGAATGGGTTGCCCGGCACGGTTTTTCCTCAGGGCTATGATATGGGGCTCTTCAAGAAGGGACCGAAACGCGCTTTTCAAGGTCAGCAACACAACAGCGATGCCCTTAGTGTTGCAGTTGTTCATAGGCGACGGTAACCACTTACCATCAAGTGGGCCGTCAGTCTGTTTGCTGCCTTTTTGGCATAAAAAAAATATATGTACGAGACATTAAACGACATAATACTCATTCATACTACATAGAACATTACATAAACGACATAAGAACTTTATTACTACATAAGACATTATATTAAACGACGTAAGACTCTTTAATATTCGAAACAATTACTTAATTATACACAAATATACGAAACTTTACATGAAATATTATTACCTAACACATTCCTAATATATTATTATATACTTTACAAATATATTCTACATTTTACATTACGAGGTTCAGCGGTCCGTAGCAAAAGTGTATAGAGAACAAAATTTATTTCATATTTTTCAAACGCTTATGTATCATTTTCAGACGATCCTCGTTAGACAGTGGCCCTTTTCTGTGTTTCCAGCCGCGATTGTGCGTCATGGTCACCCTTTTCACGGTTTTCAACACAAAATACTCCTTCCCGCATTCCTCACAGGGCTTTCGACCTTTAAACTGGCATTCTCCCATCTCCACATATTTATGATTACGTCTTATCTTGAAGAACGAGTAACAGAGCTCACATAGGTCCATCGTTTTCATCACAACGGACACCCTATTTTCATTACTGCTGCCCTCTTCAATATTATCATCGATATCTCCCATACACGTGTGGTAATTTAATCTATGCTGAATATAATTTACATATTTTAAACCGCATATAGTGCATCGTTTTATTGTTTGTTTGGATGTTGGGTCAACATCAGGGTGACAATTCGTTACGTGCTTGTGCAGGGATCTCGGACCCCTCGCGATATAACGGTCACAGTGCGTACAGAACGCCGGTCGCGGTCGTTTCCATCGCATATGTGAGGTCTCATGTTGTATGAGAAGTCGTCTAAAAAAATAGAAAAAAAATGTTCAAAACAATGCGAATGTAGTTATTGCGTTGGCAATCATATAAAAATATCAAACATTGACGACATTTTACAATGTAGTACGGCAATCAACGGATAGATGGCGTTAAAACAAATCTGGATGGAATATGGATTGGAATATTTTTTGTTTGGTTCTGTAGGTGGTAGAGCCATTACTGTGCCGGCTCGCTTACTGTACCCGACCTACAGAGATACCCACGTGATGTATAAGTGTACGCTTGTTACGTTTCCTTTGGTCAGTGAGAGCACCGGAGGCTCATCTAACTCTCCCTTTTCCGTGCCCCAAACATAAGCTGGCAACGCACTCGTGATGCCCCTGGTGTTGCAAGTGTCTATGGACGCCGGTGATCACTTAACATCAGGTGACCCACCTGTTCGTTCGCCTCCTATGATATCAAAAAGAAATAAAGAGATAAACTATGTGAGTTTGTGACGTTGTAGGGGGTAATCTTAGGAACTAATGATCCCATTTAAAATATTATGTCAGTGTTATATAGATTATTTATCGAGGTTGGTTAGAGGCTATATCATCACGGTATAGATTATATATATATATATCTAAGACCAATAGGGGTGGAACACCATTGACGAATGTTTTCAATTTTTTTTCCCTTGAGAGCTTCCGCTGCGTGTTAGCGTTAGCCCAAAGTATCTATTCCACGCGAACGAAGTCGCGAGCAGACGCTAGTTACAAATAAATAATGATTAAACCTTACCTATTTTGAAATATTTTGCTGCATCTCATACATGAGAATTCACCTGGTTGTACCAGGGTCTCATGATCTACGGGAGCACTAAATACCAACCCTGTATTCATAGACTTTGCTTTTCCTATAGTATCGTCCTCAAAACTTATGTTCGCCTGGTACCCGTTCGGGAACCACTGTTCATTTACATTACCGTCACTATCATCATCGAGGTGACAGAGCGAGTCCTGGCTAACAGATACTATTACATCTTTCTGAAATCATCAAAAAGATCATCAGAGCTTGACGTCATCAGTGCTAGTATCGCCAAGTTACCATCTTTGTATGGCCCCCATAAAGGCGGCTTAGAATATGTAAGCCTAATTTATTACCTTTCACAATTAGGAATTTTATATAGATGTGAACGCTCCTACTATTTAAGAGGGAATTGTTCCAAATCCTTATGATCTTTTATACCCTTCCACTTCCATTTATGTTTGAGGGTAGGAATGAATTGTTTTTTACGGTAGACGAAACTTTGCGCAAATATAAAAAATACAAAAACTGACAATAGGTGGTAAAACCACACTGAAGCTATTGTTAGTTTTAGCATGAACGGATCGGCTCATCCGGGGTAGTACCGCGCTCTCACAGAAAACCGACGTGAAGTACCAATGCTTGCATTGTTACGTTTCGTTCGGTCAGTGAGGTCGCCGGAGACCCACCTCCTCTTTCTTCCCCCCTTCCCCCTTTTCCCTTTTCCCTTTCCCTCAAACACAGGCTGGTAACGCACTTGCAACTCCCCTGGTGTTGCTAGTGTCTATGGACGGCGGTGATCAATTAACACCAGGTGACTCGCCTGTTCGTTTACCTCCTATGATATCAAAAAAATGGCTAGTTCATTAAGCTAGAACGGTTACGAGCCCATCTTTAAGACAAACCAATAAACCAACTCTATACACATAAATCTAGTCTATCTAGTAAATCTATGCCAGTTTTCCCAGCCAGCCAATGAAAATGCCAATTAGTTTAGTGACCACAGTAGAACATGATATAAACATCTAAATAAGGATCGAGAAAGGGACACACACAATATGCTAGAGATCTAGTACTAGAGGTCTGGTAGGTTCTATTAAGACCTATATTTTTAATAATTATATTTTTTCTTAAATAAATTGATGAAACGATGAGTTAGTTGTGATGTCATAATCGCTTAGTCTGTGAATGTATTTTTATGCGGCTATGAAATACTTTGCTGGCTTGCTATGACTTCGCAAAACAGTCCAGAGAAATGGAGGATCTGACGAATACTTGTTGGGCTTGATAAACTAGCCATAGCCTGCCGCTTTAAGACTGTTGTGCGTGGTGAAGATTCGCACAATACACGAGGTGACCCTGTGGTTACGCGGACCACTAACTTCGATATCTAACCTCAGGCAATCTGACTGAACGCAAAGCAATGCCCTAGAGCACTGTTACTTCATCTCGGTGTTTTTGTAAGGTATCAGCCCGTGCGAGGCCACCCATACACGCTGAAACTAGTATTGCTTTAGCATGGCTCTACCACCTACAAAACGGATAGAGTTTCAGCCCAGCGGAAACGGCAACATCTGACCTCGAGGCGGTAGGGGTTCTGCGGATAGCGCTAAAGGGCGTCACATAAGATCGAGAAAGTTCCCTGCTATAACGGGACATTATAAAGGTCTAGTAACAGCTAAGGCGAAGCTTCTTCAGATGAAGAAGGAAGAACTGCGCCATAAAGTGAAATAGAAATCAGTACGACTGGAGAGTGGATGCAATAAGGAATTAGGTGAGGTTTACACTGGACGCAGTGAGACCAGTAGGACCCTAAATGAGTAGTTAGAAAGGCTTCAAGCTGCATATTAGAGGCTAGAGGAGACTAACGCAACGCAAGAACGAGAACTAACAAAACTGCGAAAGGAGCTCACGGAACAGGGGGCAGAACTCAAAAGGATTCGTGCCCGGGTCCCAGTAGTCTCCACCTCAGACGATTACGATAGCGGAGGCGGTCTTCCCATCCATTCAGGCTGTACAACAGTCAGCTTGGGAGGAGCTCCCTGTACGGCACCAGAAATGACCTCGTATGGAAGTATCTCTAAAACATATGGATAGGAAACTACAAGGCTTGGGACATGCATTTTCTACCCAAATAGAAAAAAATGCTGAGTACGCGTCTTGAGGATTGGTACCTCCTGCTATTACAGAGGAAAAGAAGAAACTGTGAAATAAAAGAAAGCAGAAAGGAAGTTGTTAGCAGCGCACGCGGCAGCGGCCATAATTGCGCGAACAGGTAACGAGAGAGTAGATCCAACCGACAAGGAGATATAGACGATGATAGCGAATCGTGATCCAAAAAGGCGCGTCGTTAAGCCGAAAGTGTCGTCGGAAAAGAAAGCAATTGCACTCAAACTCACTGCTCCACGCTCATCAGCTGTTATACTGACACTTAAAGAAGGACCTGTCGATAGCGGCGTCGTTTATAAAACAGTGGTCTTGATAGTGAAATATAAGACTGATACGATCAGCCTTGGTATTTAGAAGCTCTATGTTGCACACCGTCGGCAACATATTGAATGCCCGGCTGGACGCTCTTCAAGTGAGGCTTCCACCTGAAAAGAGATTACGGCCTACGATAGCTGCTGATCGCGAAATAACTGAGACCGTAGCTGAGGTTGTTACTGAACCGCGGTCTAGATTATCTCACAGTGGAACTACCTTCTACTCTTACTTCCTACTCCTTATTTACTTCCTAAGTCTTCTCAGCAAACCAGTGGGAAGAAATCCAAAGAGGCTGACAAAACGTCATCCAAGTACCCATTCCAGCTTATGACTCAGTGGCAACAAAGCGGCCATCTGCGCCCAATACCACTCTAGGTACTCATTGATAGAAATGGGAAGCCTGTAAAGCAGGCCAAGAAGAAGAAGGACAAGAAAAATGCGGCCTCCAAAAAGGAGAAAACCCGTAAACTTCGTCGCCCCAAACACATCTGCTGTTTCAGTTACACTGCAGCAGGGGGCAGAAGAAAAGGGCATCTCCTACTTGGAGTTCCTAAAAAAGATTAAGGCAGACGTCAAGGTAGCCGAGTTAGTTATTACAGATATCCGTTGGCGTAAATCAGCGACCGGTGCCTATTTATTCGAAATCCCCGGTGCCACCAGTAGAGACAAAGCTGACGCCTTGGCGGCTAAAATAAGAGAAGTAGAGTCTGATGACGCAATCAAGGTGGCCAGGCCCACGAGATGTGCAGACGTACGGATATCTGGTCTAGACGAATCCGTGACACAGGCTAAAATAGTGGTTGCCGTCGCTGAGGCCACCGGATGTTAATCAAGCCAGGTCAAAACGAACGACGTGGTCAGAGGGGGCTATGGACGTCTGTCGTTTCATGTCCAGTGGAGGCAGCTAAGAAGCTTGGCGATGGACGTCGCCTACTAAATGGGTGTCGGCACAAGTAAAGGTCTTGCCACCCAGGTCCCAGAGGTGCTTTAAGTGCTTCAGTGAGGACCACGTGGGGGTCAAATGCTCCTCTAAGGTTGACTGCAGTCAGCAATGTTTCCGGTGCAGTCAACCAAGGCATAAAGCCGAAAAGTGAAGCTCGGACTTCCACCGTGTGGTTTGTGAAGTCACTGGCATCGACTGGGCAGCAAGGCTTGTGGGTATCCTGCATCAGTCTCCACCAAGGAGGTAAAAGAATAAGAGGGGCACGAAAGGGGAAAAGATCCCTCCACAAGTCTCGACGTCGTTAGTTGCCAATGAATCACCAACGAAGTCCTTGCTGGCGGAAATGGAGTGCCAATAACAATGGTACTCGTGTATGGCAATGGCAACAATGGCAACGTTGGCCCCCATTGGCCCGCGGCTGATCACTGACGCAACCTTAGCTTGCTTTACGGATTCCGATTCCTCCTCACTTGACGACCTTGGCTTATCTAACGGACTCTGTTTCTGCCAGGGTCATCTGGCTTGCTTTTGTGGACTCTGTTTCTTCGTTATATGATTACCCTGGCTTGCTTACTGGACTTATCTGTGTCTTCCTAACTTGATTACCCTGGCTTGTTTACTGGATACTGATCCTAGAAATGATGGATAAAGCAAAATTTATTGGCATTGCCGGAGAATCTCTCTCTGGGCCCGCAGGCTTAGACTGCCCCACGTTTTCTGGGGGAGGCAAAATTTTGCTCACAAAAGAAACTACGACGACCTTTACTAGTGATAGGACTACCGATTTGCCTTTTGTGGGGATGCAGAGGAATCCATATATGGATTATTTAGTTAGGGAGCGATACGGGAGTATGGAGACTCTTAGCTGCGAATACTCTTACGAAATCGATGACCCTGATGACTACACTTATGTTCGGCGAGATGATGAGCTGCGCTTGAAAGTAGCTAAAGCTTATAAGAAGGTTGCAGCTAAGCAAAAAGCGGCAAAGACTAAAAAGGCGGAAAAACAGAAAGCCACCCCAAATGACGCCAATGACGATGTGTGTGAAGCACAAAATACGTCACGGAAGGACAGTCAGATTGATCTAGAGGCAGTGGTATCAAATGATGGCTTAGGGACATTTATACAAAAAGAGCTGGAGAATATTGAAACTATTGACCCGCAACGGCTGCGAGAGTTAGCAGAAGAAAAAGTCGAAAAGATCTATGAGGTCTACAAGAAGTCAAGAAATCTGCAAGGCCCCATGATCAAAGTGCTGAAAGCTTCAGCTAGGGTGCTCCAAGAGGTTGCAGCCACTGCGCTCACGCGCAACATCAATGAGGAGACGGTGTGTTTCAGACGTATGGTGAAGCAGCTCCGTCTCGAGATTGTCGACCTTAAGGAGGAGGTTCATAACCTGCGGCAGAACGCCGAGGAAGTAAGAGCTCCACCTATAATGGGTTTGGATGTAGCCGGAAGAGATTGCGGTTGCGCTCGCTTCTTAAGGAGGCTGTCCCGGTGGAGATAGCCGTGCTCCTCTTAGATCCAGTGTCGCGTGGACATGATGCCCTATAGTGGCAGCAAGGAAACTAGTTCAAGAGAGTAAGCTTCTGATAGAACGGTTCACGATGCAGGCGAGCCTCGCGCAACCCAGGCCTACGAGATGTTTCTGTTGCCTAGAAACAGGCCACACCACATAGCAATGCACCGACGAAGTAAACCGTATTGAGATGAGCTACCGCTACAGTAAAGTTGGACACAAAGCCGCTAACTATGTAACAGCTCTATACCGCTGCGTTTGCGTCAGCAAAAATCGTCCAATGAATCACTCAATAGGATGCAGACAGTGCCTTTTAACGAGCGTGAAAGAGGGTCGCAAGACTACAAGAGCGTAGCCGACGAAGAATGCTGCTTATCCATCGCCCAGTACATGCAAATTACATAGGGCAGAGAATGACGCGCAATCGACACCGCTTAAATAAGAATGTCCCACAGATTTCTGTAGATAAACATAAACCAGTGGGAGCATAGGACCCTCTGACCCAGATAATGGTTGAGTGGCCAATAGAGGTAGCAGTTTGCAAACCTTATTTTATCTCTTACTGAGACAACTGAGTCGGAGACAGGGCCAATATAACAACTATCGTAGTAGCAACAATCGCAAAACGAACTGCTGTGACACTGATGAACAAGGTTTCTGGATTTATTGTGGTTAAGTGAGGAGAGTTCGTATTAATGGGCGTATGTTTTTCGCCAAACAAACCTTTTGCGGAATTTAAATTTTCTTTGGACCGGCTATAGATATTCGGCTCGTCCGGGGAAGCACCACCTTCTCACAGAAAACCGACGTGAAGTAACAGTGCTTGCATTGTTGCGTTTCGTTCGGTCAGCGAGAGAGCCGGAGACCCACCTACCGTCCCCTTCCCCTTCCTCCTTTCCTTCTTGCCCCTCCCCGACCCTCCTCCCAAATACAGGTTGGCAACGCACTTGCGACTCCCCTGGTGTTGCAAGTGTCTATGGACGGTGGTGATCACTTAACATCGGGTGACCCATCTGTTCGTTTGCCTCCTATGATATAAAAAAAAATCCTGGTCATCAATAATATTGGTGGTCAGAAATTTAAACGCCAACTCTTCGTTCGGCGTGGGAATTTGTGATCACTGGTGTGCGTGTCAGGGCCCTACGTGAATGAACGCTGGAGGGTGGTCTATAGATCCTTAATGAAGATACAGTTAATATATGTGTGCGACATATAGAAAGAAAGAAAGAAAGATACATTTATTCATATAGGAGGGTCGATTGTTGACGTTACGCTTGTCGCGCAAGCTGTCGCTGAACGTGGTCGAGCTTGGACGGTTGTTGAGGAAACGGAATCCATATAAGACGATATGTATATTAGGTTTGACATAATTCGCTTGATACTGTCTTCGGTTTCAAGCGTGAACGGTCCAATTTCTATCAGATGGACGGCGAAGAAGATGAACATGGAGTTGCTGGCCGATGGGGTCGTATCGCTGTCCTCAATGTGCGATAGCCCCAAAAATATCTCCAACAGCGCAAACCGGTTCAGAGAAGCTATGAAGCGTATATCTATGATATATGGTATATATATAGATATGATGATATCTATGGTATATGACCGACCCGGCTTCGCTACTATTCACGAAAAAAGGATGTATACTGGTGGTTGCAACATATTGCTTCGTTAAGAGCAGAATGTAGGGCGCAGACGCCGCTTTGCAAGACATCATAGGCTGCGGCAGGGTAGCTGCAGGGATACAACCACGGAGACCCAGCTACATGAGTCGTTCAAGGCGACAAAGGAGTACCTACAAATCTCCATCAAGAGAGCCAATAGCCGTGCCAGAGAACATCTACTGAAGACGTTGGATGGTGACCAATGGGCACGTCTCTATCGTGGGATAATGGGTCTGTGGCAGCGCGTAATCATTAAATCTAATAGTTGCACCTCGCACGGCAATAGCGGCGGAGAAGACCGCAGGGACGCGCGGTAAAATAACGGGATCCTCGGCCGACCGACGAGCCGCACCGGCGCTCACGCATCGCCAATGTCCTCTGAGCCTACTTCGGGACGCACGTACATTTTTATCGCTCTTACGACGTGCCACATTTATTACGAACACGTTATTTGTATGATAACTCTACAGGTCGTTTACACCCATGGCCTCTCCCGACCACAAAATATCTTAGAATCATAAAAGCTTCAGCAGTTCCTTTCAATGCTGTTCCCGGGGCGGATGAAGTTTATTCCTCTGATCACGGTTCCATGCTCCAAATCAACTCAAACGAACCACGTTCCGCCTATCACAAATCTAGAATTGGATAGTGCTGTGAGACGGCTCCGTGCTAAATGGCAAGGACTTCGAGGCAAGTAAGGTCCTGCAAAGGATCATAGTGCGACGCCTGATAGATCACATAACCAGAACAGGATCCGAGCAGTCTCCTGCACAGTTCAACTTTAGACTAGGCAGATCGATAATCGTAGCAATTCTGTGTACTAGAGCCTTTGCAGAGAATGCAGTATCGCATGTCACTACATTGCCAACGTATTTAACTGTCTTCCGTGGGAGTGCATGAAAAAAGGACTTAAGTATCACAATATACTGCAGTTCTTACGACGCCTAATTGCATATTATGTGCACTTGATACCATAAGGAGATCGCAAGCGGTGTTACAGGGGGTCGCTCCTGTCGAACATGGGGTACGATAGGGCGTTTCGTGGAGAACTTGGGCATGGTTTTAACATAGTGTGCAACTGTTGTGTCGGGGCGTATGAAGTGAAAGGAAAGTTATAAGCACACTGACACTTTCATGACAGGTTTGCCTAGAGCACCTAACTCGTTGAGGTCTGGAGAAGCTACCTAGACTCGCCCAGCACATTTCTCTAGCCAATTGAGGCATTTTGTCCTTTACACTAGTACAAATGATATCTGGCCACGGTTGCATCGGCAAAATCTTTTTTCAGGTCTCTGACAAAGAACCGTCGTCAATGTATCACCACTGTGACGAAGATATGGACCAAGCGTACATTGGCGGGCTGCCCTGCGTGGGTTATAGAACGGCGCGTGTTGGTGGCAGCTCATGGCGGGGTTTTCTCTCTTGTGGCAGTGCCCAGTGCTATGATCGGCGGAGAATCGCAGTGGCGGACTGTTGCCACGTTTTGCGAGGACTAACTGTCGTGAAAGGAAGCAGAAAGAGAGCTCGTGAAAGGGACGTTGCGGCTCCAACAATCCGTCTCCATGGGATTGGACGCGGAAGGAGAGGGATGGAGGTGACTTCCACCGAAGGCCACCCTGATGGAACTTCCCAGGTAGACCACGTAGGATTGGAAGGGGAAATAGGTTAAATAATATGTATCAAATGGCTGGTAGGGCGGTGGACTCTCGTTATCACCACTGCGCTGGATGCGACATCGATACAGTCCAACATACATCGGAGGAGTGCTTAGCGTAGACTGGAGAGCGCCATTAGCTCGTGATAGTAGTGGGCAGTGATCTCCCACTGCTGGCCTTAATTAAGGCAATGACCAACAGAGAGAGGTCATGAAAAGCTGCAGTTGCCTTCGGCGAAGAACTCCTGGAGAAAAAAGAAAGAGACACAGGGAAAGCGAGCCAGACGCCCCGGCAATGCGACGTAGAAACGACAGTCGCGGGCGCAGGAGAGCTTGTCATGCAATGCTCCATAATAAGTCTTCAGGCGGCGAACACGGGGGTGTCCGTTGCCACGTAGCGAAGACTGAAGATGCAAGGTCTCTGCCGCAGCTTCATTAAGAAACATGAGAGAGGAACTTCTTCCTCTCTCGAGGTGAGGGCCCCCGTTCTACCACCTACGGAGACCCAAGCGCGTGACCCAGTTTAGAGGAGTACATGCTCGCCGGTAACCCTCAAATCTGGTCTACATATGTGTATAGGCGGCCCAGAAGTTTTCAGTGGTAGGTATATCCAGTGTAGGATTTTCTCTTGGATAAAAAAAGCCAGAGGGGGCTGGTGGCTGAGAAGTAAACCTCGATAAAAATTAATTCCAGTGCAGTAGCGAAGAGGTTTTCAATCCGCTGCCGGCTGAATACAGGGTGGAAGGAGCGGGGGTCTAACCCTTCATTTCCGGGTTCCGCAGACTGGGAGTCATTCTTTACCACGTTAATAAAAAGGTATATTATCGACTTCGTCTGTCTAGTCAGAATGGTGTGGACGTAGTTGGGGATCCCTGACGTTCTGGTGTAGGTACTAACTGCCCACAAGTTTTTTAGCTAGTATCCGCACCAGGTCGCATGTAAGGAGGCAACTACCGTATACCAAGAATACGACGTTAACCGAGCAACACACTTGTCATACTGAAGGCTGACTTTTGATAGAATATTACACCAGTCTATTCTACAAAGTTTTAATAGTGCCAAATATTGGCTTTTAGGACTAATTTGGTCAATTATATTAGCATTTACATAGTTTAAAGGTTTTAATATTTAACCACAATCTCACCTAATATAAATTGTTGTGATTGAGAAATGTCTTAGATAGGATACATACTAAGCCTCGAGAGGGCTCGACTTTGATAGTACAGTTGCCGGAATACACTAATAGATGTTTGGCGACATATTTTTAACTCGAGGGTGGAAGCTAGCGGACGGCGAGCTTAGGAAAAACCCGACCACTATACTAAAAATGATTCATCATAATATTTTCCTTTACCGGACACTTCAGCTCATTCGTAAAGATTTGAATCTATGGCTATCGAACGGTTCCGAGCACGCTTACCACTAGGAGATCATATTTTCAAATAATTAAACCAATAAATCTGCTTTCACTACTGCCCATAACCCTATTAATGGCCCAAAGTAAATAACACTTAAAGAGCTCCAAACGAAATGTATATACCAGGAAATAAGAAACCACAAGAACACGGAAAAAATGAACAGAACAGAAAGAACATGGAAGATCCTAACTAACCTCGAAAACCGTCTTATTTCCAGAATTGTTTACAGGAATGTAGTCTTCTTGGTTATTGTCGTTTAATGTCTCTACGTTAACTTCATCCTCATATTTAAATAAAGGTTTTGCTTTAGTTTGGATCTTTGTCTGACCATTGAATAAAATCTGTAATAATAATATAATATTTTTAATTATACAACCTTTTACACTTATTATATGATAAGTTTCCAAAGTTGCAGTATAAATTTATTAATTGATGGTGATAGAGCCACGCTGAAGCCATTACTGGTTTCAGCATGAATGGGTCGGCTGGACCGGGTTAGTATCGCCCCTCTCGCAGAAAATCAACGTAAAATAACAGTGCTTGCATTATTGCGTTTCGTTCAGTCAGGGAGAGCGCCGGAGGCCCACCTCTCCTTACCTTCCCTCTCTCCTTTTCTCTTTCTCTCCCCACTCCCAACCTACCCCAGCACAGGCTGGCGACGCACTTGCGACTGCTCTGGTGTTGCAAGTGTCTATGGACGGTGGTGATCACTCAATATCAAGTGACACATCTGTTCGTTTGCATCCTATGATATAAAAAAAGCAATAACATACATCGGTCAATCAGCAGAAAATTCCTGATCGATGATGGCATGCACTTAAAACATATTTTTTTTTTTAATTTAATTGGAATAAAAGTATTGAATGATTATGAATTTCATAGTAGACAATTAATTAATTTATTTTACCTAATCACATTTCAGATTTCATTTAACAAGCTATTCGCTTTCTGGTTGAATTCAGAGCTACTCAAGAGATGAGGAGTTTGCTTACAGTAAAAATTGGTAGGGTGTCTATGAGGTCAAAAAGTTTGAGGACCATTGGTTTATATTAAATTCTGCATACTAATACATAAAAACGCAACGCCCATTCGTATAAATTTAAGATATAAACACGTCAAAAACTACAGAAAATATTGCACAGATTACTTATTTTTTGGATTCAATTAACCTATATTATTTATGCCCACACAAGCTTCAGGAATTAAGCTAGTATGTTCATTGCTTAGTAAGTATGATATGATATAATTAATGTTATCAATTTACAAAAAGCTCAGGTTAAATCTTTGATACGCCAAGTTGTTTTTGGAAACACAACTGAGATACCCGAAGTAACAAATTTATCGATTCCAATTTAACTTACATTATCTATCTCAACATAATCTGGATTAACTGCTTCAGATTTTTCTATAATTGTTACTTTGTCATTATCTCTCTTAATGTTTGCTTTATCATTAAATAAATCTACTCTTTCCATTACATCATCCAAATTTTCTTCAATAACATCAGAAACATCGTTCGATACTATTGCATCCGTATATGTTAATTCGTCTTCCAAACGTATAAGTGAAACTTTACATGTTTTATCAAAACTTAATCCATGGCCTTCCCAAAAATGCGTTTTGAGTTCCATGAGGGATGCACAAATTTTTAAACAAAATTGACACGTTTGATACTTCATCCTGGCAAGTGGTATAATAATATGCTTTGCGTGGTGTATTAAACTGCTGTATCTAAAAATAAAATATACTTTATTCAATCAGGCCCTGAGAAGGCACTTGTGAACGTCAAAATTACCACTAGTCCAGGAAACAACCTAGTCATTGAGAACAACCATTAATAAAGTCAGTTATGTTTTTATCCTAAGTTATTACAATCATCAGCTTGTAAGAGACCCACTGTACTTCCTAAAGGAAGGTATGGTCATAATCAATAAACCAGCCTACGACGTACTGCCGATTTCAAATTCTGAGAAATCAACAGTTCGATGTTTTCCCAACTATAATAGTACTACAAGAATATTTCTCAAGTTCAAGTTTTTTGATGATTTTTCCTTCACCATCAGCCAACATATTTTTACATTAGCCTCTGCCTGCGTTCGCGTGGAATAAATACTTTGGGCTAAAGCTAACTGGTGTAATCCGGTGAAGCTGTGAAGGCCTAGTAAGGCCAATAGCGTAGTCAGTTCGAAAAAAAAGCTAACGCTAACACGTAGCTGAAGCTTTCAAGAGGGATTTTTTTTAATATTCTTCATTGGTGCTCCGCTCCTATTTGTCTTAGCGTGATAATACATAGTCTATGACCATTCTCGATAAATCAGCTACATATAATTGAAATAATTTTTGGACCTCGGAAATCGGACCACTAGTTCCTGAGATTACCCCTTACAACGTTACAAACTTTACCTCTTTATAATATTTTTTTTCGAACTGCCTACGCTATTGACCTAGCAAGGTCTTAACAGCTTCACCGGACTACTAGTATTGATAAATAAATTACAGTTGCAATTGTTTTTAGTGGATACACAGAGTGGATTGTTATTTCCAGATATTCACATCGGTCACGTATTCATTGGATCCTGGTGGTCTAATGATTTTGCCAGTGGAATATCATTTCGAAGTCCGCAGGTTCGAGCCTCGGTTTTACCAACGACTTTTGGTGAATTCGCATACATCTACTAATTTATATTGGTAATACTATTGGCTAATGGTAAAGGAAAACATCGTGAGAAAATCTGAACCCCAGAAATGTTCTTTTTGTACTACTTTATGTGGAAAAACATACAACTGTTGATTTTAAAGGCACGCAAGTATATATGTACAAAATGACAGCGTGTTGTAGCGGCCAGTAAGGTAGTCATTGTTACGCTCGGCACGGAGACGCACGCGCATATTAAACCAGCTGCCGTGCATTACGTTTATCATTCAATTCCCCCAGTCATCAATAATAAGAACACGGCCCGGCCATCGCACCATGGATAATAACAGTATAGTATAACATATAACACAGGAAAGAAACATACAATTTCACAAAGTTTGAAATCGACAGTACGTCGTGGGTAGGAGTGATCGTTATGACCATACCTTCCTTCGGGAACATGCATATGGTCCTGCAGTGGGTCTTTTAGCCTTATGATAACATGTTCATCCACTGAATGATAGCCTTGACTTACTAGAATACCTGTCCTTACTATACTACATAAACTATACACGTACTATAGTGCCTGAACTTACTAAAATATGACACAGATAAAATTGGAAATCGTACGTATCATTTGGCATTCAAATAAAATACTGTCTAATTAAATATGATTCGAATTTGAATTGAATAATTACCTGTCATTTAACATTTTACAACATATTTGACATTTATCCATATCCGATTGATTCTTTGTCTCCCTTTTCCTTTTGGTCGCGGAGCCTCTTTAGTGTGGTCGCGAAGCGAACTTCTATAACGGAGTTGCAAAAGGCTGGGAAAGCTACTGCAGTAAAAAAAAAAACAAAGTTTTAAAGATTTATTAAGAAAAATGCTAACTAAAGGACATAATCATTTATATTAAATAAACAAAAAATAAAAATTTACGATTTATTCGACACTATTACGTATTTATCCAAACTTTAATTATGAAAATGAATAAATATGTTAAAATGAATATTTGTCACAAAATAAAATACATGAAACGAATAGGGGGGTCGTGGATAAGGGTGTCGCGGGTAGAGGGGCGGCGCGTAGGTAGCGAAATATTTCTTTATACTCAAATGGTCGTGTCAAGAAAAAGTTTGAAAAACACTGATCTAAACCACATTCACATAATGAGGGATCCTGAACTCAAATTTTCGCCAGATGGACAGGTGTACAGGCGTGGTTTAAACGCATACGACAGGTTACCGCATACGGCAGATTATCGATATCGTAAGCTTATCCATAACAAGGTAAAACAAGGTTTTGTAGAAATGGTTGGTTAGATATTGCCATAGAATTTAGTTTTAAACTTCTGTGATATCTGCAACTGACTATTCCACTCTTTAATCATCTGGTGTTTTATGCTTGAGCAACAGAGCACGAGGATTAATTAATGTGGAAATATTCTAGGGAAACTATATAGGCAGCATGTTATATATATGTTTAACGTAGGAATCTGCGGTTTCATTGCCTGGAATGCTTGAGTGACCCGGAATCCAAGCCAAGGTGACATCTAGGTTTGGATATTCACGTAGAGGGATTCTTTGATTTTTAGTATTATCTGGGATCTATATTTCGATTTAAATAGCTTAGCTAATACAGTTTCCAAGCAGCTATTCGAATCAGTTAAAATAATAGATTTATTGATTACTAGCCTCTGCCCGTGACTTCGTTCGCGTGGAATATATACACTAACACTAAGACGTTGCAGTTCTCAAAAGGAAAAAACACCCCGATTTTGAAACATTTTTCATCTGTGCTCCGCTCCTATTGATCTTAGCGTGATGGTATATAATATATAACCATTCTCGATGAATGAGCTATATAACACTGAAAGAATTATTCAAATCGGACCTGTAGTTCCTGAGATTACCCCCTTCAACATCATAACGTCACAAACTCTACCTCTTTATAATATTTATTGATTGTAGGATAATATAAATTTAATAGCTTCTAAGATTGGGATAGATACAACAGTAAATACTTTCAAAACTGGTATGCATTTAAAACATGGGATAATTTTGAAGAGTATCCACAGCGCTTCCCACATTGTTATTTTGGGACAGTTTGGAATCGACGGTATAAATTGCTAGCCAGTTGGGAAATAGTGAAGGAAACTTTTCTTTCAAAATTCGTTTGGCATTAACTATGTCATTCTGAATGCTAAGATTTAGGATTATATTGGGCCGATATGACAGCGCTTTATACGGTAGGGAGAAAATAAGTTTACATGTAAATTGCCGGATGGGAATAGTTAAATCGAGAAATCTTGATATAGCTGTAAAGAAGGCAAGGTAAATCGAATAAGGAGCTGTGTCCGTGTTGTTGTCAACCATACAATATTCATGTATTAGCTTCTGTAGAAGATGTTGCGAATTTTGAAAGAGTCTAAAGAGGATCTTGTTCGAAAGATATTGTTAGCGTAAATCCTTTGGTACACGCATTTCACTTCTATCACCGAACCGTTTTAGGTGACAGGGATTAGACCTCAGGGTGGCCTTCGATAAGAGAATTGGTGAGATTTCAGCTCCCATAGAGATAGAAGCAAAAAGGCGGTTGGAGAGGGAGAGGGGAGAGAGAAGGCTATGCAGCGATGGATGCGCGTTACGGGCGTTACACAATTAACGATCTTGTCGAAATGGTGTAACAGGGAAAACTCGATGGAAAGAAGTATGATAGGGAAAAGACTATCCGATAGAATAAAAATTGTTACCATAAAAAAACACATCAAAATAAAAGATGTCATAACAATAATAAAAAAGTTAAAATGGAAATGGTCAGGCCATACCATAAGAGGAAAGGAGAAATGGTACAAAAAAAAGATGAACTGGTTCACAAGTCATAAGAAAAGAAAGAAGGCAAACCACTTAGAAGATCGGTGGACGATATTAAAACTATACCGATATTAACGCCACCTGGACGAGAACTGCTAAGAATAGTGAGGAATGGAAAAGGTTGGAGGAGGGCTTTGCCAATAACATCCTTCGTCCTGGCAGAATTTCTGCACAGGCCCGTATGTCTGAGACGCATTGTCACGATGCGCCTCCCACGATCGTCAGAGAGGGCAACACTCGCCCTCCCTTGAGGAGTTCAGAACTATAACGACTCTCCTAATGAGGGGGCGACCTAACTGTAAAACAACCGGGCGATGATCTGAATCAAGTTCGTGTACTACTTGTATGAGTCGTACAGGAAGCGTGATATTTTTAAGAGAGCTATATCTAATACTGTGGGTCGGCAATGATCTTGATAGTGTGTGGGTTCCAGAGGGGCTATGACGTCAAAAGCGAGAACCCTACCTAGTTCGTTGAGTATTCTCCCGTTACGAGAGGTATACGGACTATTCCAGATAACGTTCCCGCTATTGAGGTCCCCCGCTATAATAACTGAATCTCCTAAATTAAGTAGCGCCTGCAAATCGGATCTTAGCAATTCTTTGTTTGGTGGCAAATACGCGGAAACTAAAATAATATTCGAGTGACCGGTCATACCTAATTTACACACTG
Organism: Antheraea mylitta; assembly: GCA_014332785.1. Taxonomy (NCBI): domain Eukaryota; kingdom Metazoa; phylum Arthropoda; class Insecta; order Lepidoptera; family Saturniidae; genus Antheraea; species Antheraea mylitta. Next base: position 324,068 of record JACEII010000115.1, read on the forward strand.
ACACTTACATATTGGTTAGCGCGGGCGGATCTAACGGCATGCAATACAACGAACGCCCAAAATAGATTAACGTGCCACCCCCGCGGGTGACACGGTCGTTCCTGACTATACAGTAATTCACGATTCTCGGATTACGCTTACTCGGTTTTAACATTGTTTCCTGGATAAGGAAAACGTCAATCTGTCTATCGCGCAAAAAGTCAGCTACTAGATCGCGCTGTGACCGAAGGGATCTCGCATTGAAAAACGAGAGACATAGACCGCGTGATTTTACTTTATTAAGACTCGTGAAATTTAAACTTATTTAAACGACGGTGAACGGGCGAGGCGCTGAATTGTGGCTCCGATAGCCGGAAAACGCGCTATAGCGGTGAGAAGACCGCAACCTTCTTCTACCTCGACTATGGCATGGAAGGCGATAACCTCCTGAATGTCGTGTTCTCTGAGTAAGTGCTCCATCCAGTCGAATTTACCTGAGAGAGATGATGGAGCATGAGTCGCCTGAGGCCTAGAAGAGGCCTGAGGCTGAGGTCGGGGGGCCCAGGGGGCCCGCCCGGGTTGGGCCGCGCGCGGCACAGAGGGTGGCGAGCGCGGTGCGGTCGTGGGCGCAGGCGCAACCGGGGCGCGGGAGGCGCCCGGCAGGCCCGGGAAGGCCTCCACGGACATGAGAGGTAGAGGCGGGGGACGGGCGGCGGCTGCAGGCGCCCTGGGCGCCTGCCTCGCCTGACGGGGACGTTGTGTGCGCGGCGCGCGGGGGCAACCACGATAATTCGCAGGGTGACCCGCGTTACCGCAGAGCACACAGCTGGGAGGATCGGGAGTGCCAGGAGTGCGTTCGCACTCCTTCGTGGCGTGGTCTCCCAGGCACTTGACGCACCTGGGACGGAGATGACAGTTATGGCACTGCGAAGGAATGTGGGTCTTGCGTGGGGGCTCAACGGTGACCCCATTGAGATCACACACCGAAGTGAGTGAGAAGATGGCCTTGCCCTCCTGCGACCGGTCGAGGAGAACGAGAACCATATTATAAGGAGCGCGGGTGCGTGGGTGGTACATACGATGTACCTCACGCACCGGGTAGTTTTTCTCCTTAAGGGAGAGGGTAACGTCCTCGACCGAGATTTCGGCCGGGACACGGCGTAACACGACACGCAGGAGGCGCTCGTCTTCTAACGCGTAAGTAAAGTACGCGAGTTTCGATTCAGTAAGGAATCGTATAAGAGCGCGATGGTTGTCGGAGGTGGGACACTTAACACGGATGCCCGCCGGAGTGCTAAGAGCAGACGTGTAATTGACCTTAAGGGTCTTAAGTCGGTTGGAAATCGCGGTCCATTTTGATTTATCCTGAATAATAACAGGAGGCGGGGGGCGCGGCTTCCTAACTGCGGAGCCCTGCGAGAGCGAAACAGAGCTAGATTTACTCGCGCTCGGTTTTCGCGACGGTATAGCTAGTGCTGGCACACGGGCGCCCTCTATGTTGACAATTTTGCCTGCGGAACCCTGCTCTAACGGACTAACCGGGCGTCGTTTGTTATACGAGACGGTCGTATAGCCGTCCTTGTCTAGCTGCGCTGAAGGCGCGGGAATCGCGGTCGTGGTCGCGGTCGCGGTTGGTTCGGCGGACGCCGTTACTTCTAGCTCCATTTCGGAGTCGGACTCCGAACTAGAGCTCGATATTGGGGCCTCTAATAGGTCCTTGTCTCGCGCATCGAGAGGCGATTGCGGCGAGAGTGATGCGAAGGAATTCGCGGTCGGCAAGTTCGCGACATATTGCGTGCCCTCGGAGGGCTGCGATGCATCTATTAAAGCGGTATTAAATAGTTTCTCATCTACGCCTTGCGCGAGAAGGCTGCGACAGAACCTTTCAAATCTTTGTGTGTCCATCGCGATAGACTGAGAGGGAGGGGCCGCGAACCAACCTCCCTGCCTTAAGGGCAAGGGGGCATGCCAAACGGTAAGCTACAGGACTATATCGAGTCCGGACCAAGAGAATTGTTTAAACAAAGCGAAAGCACAAAATAAATAAATGAGTGGGCGAGACAGGGGGCCATGTATATGAACGAAATACTATAACATAAATAAATAATGGTTAAATAAATAGATAAATAATAATAAATAGATACTTACATATATACGGGGGCACAGCAATAGATTACTTTATCACTGAATAGATAAAAATTAACGAAATATATGAGGAAATAAATAGATAATTAAACAAATAAATAATAGTTGGTTAGATATTTAAGAAGAAGGAATAGAAAAATGAGTATATAAATAAACGGGTAAATATATAAATAAGGGAATGTCTCACTTACTCAGGTAGATTTTGTACACTGTGCCACAGCTGCACTCAACTTAGCACTAAACAAAGCACAACGAAATCGAGAACAAAAGATCTCGAACAGATGAGATATCGGACACGTGCGTTCGCTAGCGCGTCCAAAACGGTTCTCCAGGTCGCCTCCATCCGTTGCTTTGTCATAAGTGTAAGGTGTCCCTCAGACACAAGCTCACTTTGTATAAGATGTGTATCCGTCCCGTGATGACATATAGCTGCCCCGTTTTTGCGCATATGTCCAAAGATAACTTTAATAAGCTGCAGGTTCTCCAAAATCGTGTTTTACGTAAAGTGACCGGTGCCCCGTGGTACATCCGGAGAGTCGATCTCCATAGAGACCAGAGATCCCTTCTATCTGGGCGTACATAAAATCACTTACGATTAGTTATCTTGAAAAAGCCGCGAATCATCTCAGTCAGTTAGTGGTATCCGCCGCAAACTATGAACCCGTACCTAATGTTGCACGTTATAAAAGACGTCCTCGACACATTTTTACCGACCCTCCTGATTCAATCACGTCAGCGAACGATCAGTACCAGCCTGTCCCTCGAAACAGAGCGTGTTCACGCCCACGCCCGCGTAACCACAGATCACGCCGCCGTGGTTTGGGGGTTAATTTCGCTCCCGCACACCCGATTAGGCCTCCAACGGCAGCGTCTCAAGCCTAGGTTCGATCCCTCGGTAGGGAGCCCTTGAGTGCGTTGCTTGCGCGATACGGTGACACACAAATATACATCACCGCTACAACACTACACAATCACCCCCACACACGTGCACGCCTACACGCTTACACATGAAAGTGGAAGGGTTTACTTTTTTTCCCTTATCGAACTGAAAAACTCAATTTTCCGATAATAAATATATGGAGGAGTTGTTGAGGCGTGTATGCTTGGTACACATATACGTTTTAACAACTCATATATACATGAATAGCTAGGTTAGCTAAGAACAGGCAACAACCAAGCCGAGGAGTGCCGTGCACCCTTGAGCTTGTTATCAAAATAAAATCGACTGAGTGCCTTAAGCGCTCGCCTTAGTAGTCCGGTGAAGCTGTTAACACCCTGTTGGATCAATAGCGTACTTATTTCGAAAAAAACGAACACGATAATGATCAGATTTAATTTTTTTTGACGAAATCAGGAAGCCGGAGAAACTATCGATAAATATGTTACAGCTTTAAGATTAATGAGTCAACATTGTGAATTTAAAGATTTGGAAGATGGGTTATGGTGATGGAAGTCCGAGATAGATTACTTCGTACGATTGATTTAACCCTGGATAAAGCGATTGAAATATGTCAAGCTAATGAAATATCAAACGATAACGGTCGAAAAATCGAATCGATCGGCATAAAAAATAAAGGTTCAAAGGTAATGTATGTCGACGTTATTAAGATATATCCCAACAGATGGCGTGGTCTGCGCCCAGAATCACGAAGCGTATCGAATTGGATGTGGCCGGGTGTAGCGCGGCAGGGACCGCGCGTATTAAGCGGCAACAAACATAGCGATGTTCACTATCGCACAAGTACATCGAGCGGCGTCGATACTAGCGGAGCGCGGTCGATCGGCGGCGCGGCACCGGTACCGGTGTGAGAGGGGCCGACTTGAGCGGAAAAAAACTTCCTATGAAGGCGGACTATATGCACGGGTTTATGAATAACTGTGTAGCATGTGCTGTACACTGTAATGATGGTTCACGATGTGCGGCACGAAATTTGATATGTTTTCGTCATAGGCGTATAGGACATTTTAAAAGAGTGTGTTTAGCAGGAAACATGCGTAAAGTTTTTGATGTCTAAGTAGACGATGACGAAGACGTATATTACGTCTCATCGCTAGATAGCGGTAATAAAAATTCTCAGTGGTACGGGATTCTTTATTTAAACAATAGTTTCCTAAAACATAAATTCAAATTAGGTACTGATATAAATGTTATGTTAAGAAAAAAATTCCTTAAGTTAGGTTTTTCATATAATGACTTAATTCAAAACAAAATACGTGCACTTTCTTTTTGTGGTAATTATATACCTATTATAGGGAGTTGTGTTATGAAACTGAATTATAACAATAGGGAATACTGTCTTTAATTTGCTATAAAAAATCATAATAATGAAAGTATTCTAGGCAGGAGAGCCTTAGAACAGATAGGGCTGATAAAACGAATTTACTCGTTAAATATTCATGATTACGATGAATTATTTGATGGTTTAGGTATGTTTGCCGGGCTGCTATAAAATATTAATAGATACTAGTGTTCCCCACAGTGTATGACCGGTTAAGAAAATTCCCGTTGCCATTACAGTGGAACTCAATCGCATGAAGGAGCTAGGGGTAATCAGGAAGGTTTCCCACCCAACTGAGTGGGTAAATTCTATCGTAGTTGCAGCGAAGAAAGATGGTAGTCTACGGATTTGCTTGGATCCCCGACAGCTGAATTGTGCTATATGTAGACAGCATTATCAATACCAACCTTAATAGAAATTGCTTTTAAATTAAAGGTGCTAAGTACTTTAGTTAACTAGATGAACAATCAGGATTTTAGATGGTACGCCTTGATGATGATAGTGCAGATCTGTGTACGTTTGGCACTCCTTTGGGCCGGTATAAGTTTTTACGTATGCCATACGGAATAAATTCGGCGTCTGAAGTCTCCCATGTAAAAGTCAGACAATTACTAGAAGATTTAGGTGGGGTAGATTCATTCATTGATGATGTCATAGTCTGGGGGTCCACAAAGGAAGAGCATGATGATCGCTTGAAAAATCTGCTAGATAGGTCAAAAGAAATAGGCATTAAGTTCAATAAAGAAAAAATTCAGTTTCAAAATCAGAAATAAAGAAAATATTGGAACAAGAAATTTCTTAAGAAAAATCGTGGAATTATAATTTTTCAAAATTTAGCGAATTTTTTAGTAGATATCGTCGTGCAATCGTTTATACCCGTAGAAAACACTTTAAAATATAAGATTATCTCAAAAGGAAAGAAAATAACGGCACTTAAAATTTCTCACATAAAATGGTAAAATCTGTTAATTATCAATATATATATATATAGAATCCGTAAACGGATATCATCGTGCAAACGTTTGTACCCGTAGATAACACTTTGAACGATAACAATATCTCAATAAGGAAGGGAATAACAGCACTTATTATTTTTGTTAAAAAGTTACTTGAAAATTTTCAACTTTGTTTTTCAATTTCTCTAGATTTTTCAAACGGATAACGTCGTGCAATCTTGTGTACCTGCTTGTACCACTTTAATTTCCGTTTGTACCTCAAAGTGAAAAAAGTTATAGCGTTTTCAAAATGTAATCCGCATCCCACTTTGAGATATCAAAATTGTGTTAACGGGGTTCGATTCTAAATTATCTCTAGACATTTGTGCCACTTTTATTTTTTCTTTTACTTCAAAGACAAAAAAGTTACAGGAATGTTAAAATTTTAAAAAATACTGCAGGATTATTACAAAAGAAAACAAAAATCTGTAAATGAAGCTCGTCGTGCAAACATATGAACTTGAAGGTAACAATTTGAATTTTTTAAAAAATTCAGAAATAAATAAAATATTGGGATTTGAAAATTTTCAAGAAAAATCCTGGACTTATAAATTTTCAAAATTTCACAAATTGATTAATATGTATCGTCGTGCAATCATTTGTACCCGTAGGGAACACTTTGAACCATGAAAATATCTCAACCAATTTGGAAATAACATCACTTTAAAGTTTTGTTTAATAGTTTTGTGAAAGGTCAAATTTTCTGTTTTTCACTTTGTATTAATCTTTCAAACGGATATCGTCGTGCAATCGTTTGTACCACGGATGTCAATCGTATCACTACGCCAATACGAGTGTTATCCTCCGCACACACACACACGCGCACGCGAATACACATACCGTCGCGAACGATAACGTCACGACCGAGACGTTGACACCGCGTGCCGCTATGATCCAGGCCGCGGCCACCGAGGCCAAGAGATCACGAGCACCGTCGGTACGCTCACACCGATCTACCGCTAGCGCCGTAGCTAGGATTAGGCAGGCCGAGTTGGAAGCCGAAGAGCAACTGATCGAGATAAAACGACAGGAACTACAACTACAGTCAAGGCTCATCCAGAAGAGGCTAGCGGCAGACGTCGCTACAATCCGTGAGGAAACCGATCGGGAAAGCTTGTGTGCAGAAGAACCTACCGACGAGAACCGTCGGGTGAACGATTGTTTACAGATGACACAGGTTCCGATACGGGGGGAGTGTGACCGTGAACTAAGGCGCATTTCACTACCAAGACCGAAAGCCGATATCAGGATGATGCGACCATCTGTGACACCAAACGTCACAAACGATGAAGCGATACAGCGACGGCCGAGGTCGCTTACACCGGAACGATTCCGTGATACAGGAATGGACAGGTTGGCAGATGCTCTGGAGCGGATGGCTGGATCGAGGTCATCGCCAAGACATTTATAAGATTTGCCGATATTCACGGGATCAATCACAGACTGGTTGCTCTTCAAAGCCGCGTACAGGCAGTCGACGGATATACATAGATATTCGGCGATAGAAAACTTGACTCGCCTGCGTACGTGTTTAAAAGGTGAAGCCAGGCAGTCGGTATCAGGGTTAATACACGGCAAAAAATCCGGATGTCATCATAAACACTTTGGAGCAGTGTTACAGACGACCGGAAGTCATCATCGATCACGCGATGGATGACATAAAGAAATTACCAACTTTGCAGTCAAAGTACAAAACATCGTCGCGGTCATAACCACGATCGATAAAAGGGGTTACCTACATAACCTTATGCTAGTGCGGCAGATAACTGAACGATTAACTCCGCACTTTTAATCAAAATGGAGCGATTATGCAGAAGAGTTCGGAAATCGGAACGAACCGGAGATTACTTTTTTTTCGAACTGACTACGCTATTGACCTAGCAAGGTCTTAACAGCTTCACCAAACTACTAAGGCGAGCGCTTAAGGCACTCAACCGATTTTATTTTTGGCAACTAGCTCAAGGGTGCGCGGTACACCTCGGTTTGGCTGTTGCCTGTTACATGTAAATCGCGGCCTATCTTAACTAACCTAGCTAATTATTTATATATGTATGAGTTGTTGAGACGTATGTGTGTACCAAACATGCATGCCTCAACAACTCCTCCATGTATTTATTATCGGAAAATTAGAGTTTTTTCAGTTCGATAAGGGAAACAGATAAAACCCTTCTACTTTCATGTGTAAGCATGTAGCGTGCACGTGTGTGGAGGTGATAGTGTAGTGTTGTAGCAGTGATGTAAATTTTTGTGTTACACTGTATCACGCTAGCAGTGTACTCAAGGATTCCCCGCCGAGGGAACGGACCTAGGCTTGAGTCGCCGCCGAGGGGGGCCTAGTCTGGTGTGCGGGAGCAAAATTAACCCCCAGACCACGGCGGCGTGATCTGCGGTTTCGAGGGCGTGGGCGTGAACACGCTGTGTTTCGAGAGACAGGCTAGTGCTGATCGTTCGCTGCCGTAATTTCGTCGGGAGGAACAGTAAAAATATGTCGCGGACGTCTTTTATAATGCGCAGTGTTCGGTACGGGTACGTAATCCGCGGCGGATACCACTAACGGGCCGGGATGGGGATGGGGATGGTTCACGGTTTTTTCAAAATAGCTAATCGTGAGTGATTGTACATACGCCCAGATAGAGGGTATCTCCAGGTTCCTGTGGAGATCCTCGTTCTGGACGTACCACGGGACGCCGGCCGCCCTACGTAGGAAACGATTTTAAATTACTTGTAATTTTTTTAAATTATATTCTGACATATGCGCGAAAACGGGACAGCTATATGTTAGAACGGAACGGCTGCAAGTTTTGTACAGTGTGAGCTTGTGTCTGAGGGACATTTTGCTCTTGTGGCAAACTTTCGGATGTAGGCGAGCCGTGACCATAGCGGCCATGTTACGTACTCGCGTTGTGTTGTCTAAATGAGAGCGGTCTGTCTAGCGTAGCTCCGAGATATTTAACCTGCTTGGTCCACAGAATGTCGGTGTCGTATAAAGTGATAGCTTTGAGTTTACGCTCGTAATCGCGGTATTTAGAAAGATTTCGAAAAGTATTGTGGCACTTTTGTCGGAGTTGACCTCTATACGCCATCGCAGAAACCAGACACCGAGTGTGCTAACAGCCTCTGCGACGCGTTTCCTAGGTCGTATCGGAAACCATCCGGAAGCGTAGGTGACTATATCGTCAGTATAACAACCTAGCTCTACTCCCGGGGGCCGAGGTAGGTCACTAACGAACAGACTGTAAAGTGTGGGCGCGAGAATGAAGCCTTGTGGCACACCTGAGCGTATCGGGTGGGGTGATGATTGCTCACCTTCCTCTCTGTAGCGGAAAGTCCTGTTTGACAGATAATCGCGGATTATGTGAACTAGCCTATCTGGGATACGAGATTGACATAATTTATAGATTAGCCCTTCGTACCAGACCTTATCGAAGGCCTTGGCGACATCGAAAAAGACAGTTATTGTGCGTTTCAGGTTATACCGGTGTCGGGTTGCGGTCGGGATCATCGTTTAACCTAGGTAGAATGTACTCCGTAAGGCGGTGCACTTTTTTTGTACAAGAGTGTTCCGCGCGAAAACCAAACTGCTCCGGCGGTAGCAGATTTAAGTCGAATATGGATGTCTGGAGACGGTTCAGAAGGAGCCGCTTGTATAGCTTACCTAGCGTATCTAATAAACTAATAGGGCGGTAGCTATCGGGAAGCGTAGCTTTTTTGCCGGGCTTGTGAATGCCTATCACTACGGCCTTCTTCCAGGCGGCTGGAAAATGGCCCAGGGACATGGCCGCATTGAAGATGCAGACCAGTAGAGCTATGATGTGATCAGGAAGGAGTCGCAATACCTCGTTTCTGTTCCCATCGCGACCTGAGGACTTCCTAAGCTTTAAACGCTTGATGGCATCTGATACATCGTCAAAAGTGATAGGGGTTAGTGTATCCGCCGACGGGGACGTGAGTGTACGCTTCACGGAAGACTCGATCGAACCAATATGGTTAGGGTCAGTGTTTGCTGCATTCGGTAAGCATTGTTTTTCTAGACTCGCGGCGAGACACTCTGCCTTACCTATACTGTCAAACGCGGAAGGCAACCCGGGGCCTCTCTCGAGAGGGGGCATCGGAATAGTCTCGGCTGACTTGAATGTACGCGTGAGCTTCTAGAACGCCAAGTGGGACGGCCGGATGTCCTCCAGAAGACCGTCCCGCCTGTCGGCCCGGTTCTCAGAGATTCGATTCTTAACTAACTTCCGCAGTGAGCGTAAGCGATCGCGATTCTCTGCGGACGGGTAAGTGTCGTGAGCTCGGGTCGCTGCGTTCTTTTCCGTGATCAATGCCTTCACGTCGTCCGGGAGTATAAAGCGGCGATCGTTTACCACTTGTACCTCTTTCGAGATTTCCGTGACGGCGGTCTAAAGGTAATCGACCAGGGAATCGATAGCCAGGTCCGCGTCGGCTTTCGACAGCAAAACGTCCGAATTCCTGTTTAAATTTTGAAATGTAGGATTGTCTTTGAAATAGCGTGCGAGTTTCACGTAATTGACCTCCTTAACCGACGGAGGGTTGGCATTCGAGCTCGAACCTAACAGCAGTATAACGGAACGGTGATCTGAGTCAAGTTCGTGTACGACTTGTACGAGTCGTACCTGAAGCGTGACGTTTTTAAAGAGAGCTACGTCTAACACTGTCAGACGACAGTTATCTTGAAAGTGAGTGGGTTCCATAGGGGCTATGTCGTCAAAAGCTAGATCGTCGCCTAGTCTGTCCAATATCTTCCCGTTACGAGAAGTAGTTGGACTGTTCCAGATGACGTTCCCGCTGTTGAGGTCCACCGGTATTATGACGGAGTCTCCTAATTCGAATAAATCTAAATCGTATTTTAATATATTTAATAATTCTTTAGCCGGCGGGATATACGCGGACACTATTATAATGGATGGATGACCGGTCATCCCTAGTCTACACACTGACACTTCCATATTGGTTAGAGCGGGCGGATCTATCGGCATGCAGTATAACGAGCATTTGAAGTAGATTAAGGTGCCACCCCCGCGGGTGACACGATTATTTCTAATTATATTATAATTCGCGATTTACGGACTACGCATTTTCAGTTTTAGTAATGTTTCCTGTACGAGGAAAGTATCTATTTGTTTATCGCGCAAAAAGGCAGCTACTAGATCGCGCTGTGTTGAAAGATTCCTAGCATTAAAAAATGAAAGAAATAGATCACGCCGTTTAACCCTATTCATTGCCACGAACATGTTTAAACCGACTTGTTGTAATGAGCACGGACGAGCTCGTTCATTGTCCTAGCAAGCGCCGGGAAACGCGCGTACGCTCTGAGCATATCCTGACTTCTCTTCGTCACGAGAAGCTCGGCAGAAGGTAAGACGTCTGCTATGTCGTGTACGACCATTAACTGGCTAATCCAGTCAACGCCGTCGAAAGAAAAGGTGCTGAGGCGGTCGTATTGAATAGGCTTCGCCTGCGGTGGCTGAGCCTGAGGCTGAGGTTTGGGAGCCCAGGGGGCCAAAGGGGCCCGCAAGGGTTGCAGCGCGCGCGGCACAGAGGGTGGCGCGCGCAGGGTGGGTGCGGTCACTGCCGGGGTGCGGGAGGCACCCAGTAGACCGGGGAAGGCCTCCACGGACAAAGTGGCGGAGGCGGAGGGCGGGTGGCGGCGACAGGAGCTCTGGCCGCCTGTCTCGCTTGCCGAGGGCGTTGCGTGCGCAGGGCGCGGGGACAGCTACGATAGTTCGCGGGATGACCCGCGTTCCTGCATAGAACACAACTCGGCGGGTCTGCAGAGGTCGGGGTACGCGGGCACTCCCTAATGGAGTGATCTCCTAAGCACTATATACATCTCGGGCGGAGATGGCAATTCCTAGCTACATGACCGTAGCCCTGGCAGTTGTAGCACTGCGAGGGCGTGTGAGACTTGCGCGGGGGCTCTACCATGACATCCGTGAGACCGCACACGGATGTTATATCCAAAATTTTTCCTTCCCTCCTTAGTGCGGTCGAGAATGACGAATCGGACGCAGAGGTAAGCGGCGGGTGTCGCAACGTCTAGTTCCAACGCGACGATCGGAGCCCTATCAGCGGGGTCTATCGGGGATAGTGGCGAGTAGGAATTTGCGGTTGGTACGCGGGCTTCATATTGCACGTCCTTCTTGGACGGGTCACAGTGACGCGCGAGAATGGCGTCGACGATGCTTTCGTCAACTCCATTCGCTAACAAGTTTTTGCGGAGACTTTTCATAAATTTGAGGGCCATTTCGTGGCCTGAGGGGAACGCGAACCAATCTCCCTATCTTAAGGGCAGGGGGGCACGCCGATTCGGCTTATTACGGGTCTATCCCGGGTGCGGATCAAGAGAGCTGTTTAAAATGAACCAGAAGAAGAAAACAATACAGGAAATACGTTAGCGAGACAGGCATGGTAAATAACTTGCATAGATATATAACAAATAGATAAATGAGTTACTAAAAAAATTGAAATAAATAATAATAATAAAGTTATAAAAAATTGACGACTAAAAGGATAAAGGACTATGTAAATAAGTAGATTAACTAATGAGTAAACAAATAAATGTACCAAGAAATAACCAGAGCAATAAATAAATACAAAGGAAGGGTCTCGCTCAATTTCAAGAAAAAGAGCACAGGTGTTACGCATATACGTAGCTCGGGTGTGCGGTGCACGTGTGCGCTACGTCAGCTGGATCGGCACTTCACGGCGAAAGCCGAACACTCACAAAGTAATAGCGAAGGCTATACTATATACACTGCATCACAATAATCGCGAAAATCAAAATATTGCTCCGAGCGCGGACACAACCGTTCCCGGCCACGTCAGAATCGGAAATCGGAACGAACCGGTGATTACGACGTTATCTCGGTTCTTAATGAGAGAAGCCGATCGAGCCGTCCGACATGCATATTCTACGTCAGATTCAACAATGGTACGGAACCTTATCGCAAAACATATGGCGCCACCGGCTAGAGCGAGTGAGCGATACCGTCAAGCGAATAAGGTATATAAATTGAATCACAGAGTTCGTGACTTCACAAAAGAGAGTTCAAAGCAGCTCATGTGCTACCTCTGTGGAAATGAACATCAAACTTCAGAATATTCTAAATTAAATGAAATGTCTGTCACAGAGAGGTGGAATTGGCCGAAAGAGACGCGTATCTGCTTTCTCTGCCTAGACAGCAAACATAGGCGAATAGAATGTAAAGCAAGAAAATGCGGTAAAGATGAATGTAGACAGCCGCAACAAACCTTGTTACGCTTTCTGCCTAAAGAGGACAACGTATTAACTGCATCGGCACACCGACCGGGTAATAATAATGACGAAGTTTTACTGAAGGTGTGTCCCGTATACATTATCAAGCGTGACGGGGGACCATTGAAGACGTATGCGTTGTTAGATGAAGGATCCACAATGACTCTGATCGACGAGAAGATCGCCTGGATGGTCGGCGCAGAGGGGCCGGCACGAACGTTAAACATTCAGGGGGTCACATCTGTTCAGAGGGAAATTGACAGTCAAGAGGTTGAGCTCAGGATACGAGGCAAAGGTCAATCTGACTGTCACAGGATCAAGGCGCGTACAGTCCGAAACCTCAATCTCGGTAAACAAATCGTGAAACCAGAACTATGTAAACGATCGTACCTCAAAGGAATGTGCGAAGAGAGTATGTGTTACCAGATGTGAGACTGCGCATTATTATTGGAGCAGATAACTGGTACTAATTGTAACACGATGTTTGTTATCTCGTAAGAATAACGAACCGGCCGCGTCACTGACACGACTCGGAAGGTGTTACATGGAAGAACGCCGAGAAGCTCTAAATACAGCAGAACGAGTCTGTAATACATGTACGAACATACCCGAACATACCAAGGTGATGTGTGCAAAAGAGACAACGAATTGAACGCTCTCTTCCAATCGCAAGTCGATATAGACTCATTAAATATATGTAAAATAGAGAACCCTAGCGCTCGAGAGGAACGGGCGAAAGAAGTCTTTGAAAGTACCGTATGCAGGATCGACGGTCACTTTGAATTAGGCGTGTCACGTATGACAGAAAAAGTTGTTATGTCTCCGAGTTCTGACATGAGATCACAAAGTTTACGTAAGACAGAAGGTGATATAGCAGTGCCACACACGGACACGTGTGACACTCCGAGCTTACGTATAATAGACAATGACGAGGATAGTGTGGTAGTGGCGCACACGGTGACGTGTGACACTCCCGTGGTGGGGATAGAACGGTTCTAATCATATGTGCGTGCTAAGCAAGTAGTAGCATACGTGTTCGCGTTCATAGATAAGTGTCGTAGACGAGCCGACATAACGCACATAAAAAAGGCAGGACAATTTTTGATAAAGTTGTCACAAAGGGACAGCTTTCCCGAAGAGATCGTGAAATTAGCGAAGGGAAAAAATGTCGACAGAACGAGTCGATTATACAAGTTAGATCCGATGTACGGAACCGATAGGATCATTAAATTAAATAGTCGAATAAACGCGAGTTCCGTACCTACAAAAATGAAAGAGACACCGATATTACACGGTGCGCATAATTTGTGCAAATTGATTATTATGAATAGTCATAAAAATAAACATCATTCCGGACGTGAATACATCATGAATGAGATACGGCAACTATAAGGGATGAAGCCCCTGGCACCCCCAACCGGGCCCAGTCGAAGGCGCTAGGGGTAGGAGGGGTAGGAAAATAAGGAGAGGGGTGAGGTGAGGGGTAGAGAGGAAGGATCCGGGACGCTGGAGGGCAATGCCAAACTGCACGTTTCGCACAAAACAGGGGAATTTATTAACACTCACAACAGTACTTACAACTGTCCTTAACAATACTTAATTTACACTCGCGTTACAACGCTCTCTGTACACGGGTACAGGTCGCAGACACTAGGCAGGACGCACGCAATCAGACTCGTGACCCTAATCTGCCTGAAGAGGGGCAGCACCTCGTGATTATTCTGCCTTGAGAAGGGGCAGCACCTCGATATGCAGCGTAGACTCGAAGCGGCGTGATGTGACGACTCGGCGAGCGAAGACGCGATGTACGGCGATACTTGATGTACGATGACTCGATGAACCACGATGAACTTGATGAACCCGAAGATTTCCGCAGATACTTGAAGACTCTTGACGATTGACTTCCCGTTCGTATAATGATGGTCTGATTGCTATGAACCTGCCACGATTTGTACCGGCCCCAGGCGAGCTTAATTAGTCGGCGACTATACCGTAACGAGAACCGCGACAACATTTAGAATTTTTGAATATTATGATTATCATTTTTACTATAAATTTCGTACATTTCTTAAAATATCTTTCTAACTACTTTACACCTATATGTGTGATACATGGTTAGATTCGTCTCGAAAAGCTCTATACAATGCAACCTAGTATAATAATTATCTAGATTATACCTAGAACGACTAAAACGTTATACAACAAAAACATGTGATTTTACAACAATTCTCGATTTTTCCAATTTTTACCTTGGCCTTTTTTGGCCTTTCCGAGTAAATTAATTATATAAATTCGCGATATTGTTTGATAATATACTATTTTAAACAAGATTTATGGAAAAATAAGTCCAATTTTAACAATTTTCGAGAAGTTACGAATTACGATTTACGAATGTTTACTTTTGGAAATATAGATATTTTACCATTATTTTTATACCTACGCCTGCCTATTAACATAAAAACAATTAATATTATCGAATTACAACAATATCCCAACAAATTACTAGAAAAAACGCTATTTAAAGTTCCTAAAAATGATTCTCTTCGAATCGTCCTCACAGCACGGTACGCGGTGCCAGACCGATACGTGAAGCGCGCACCAATACATTTCTGTTATTTCGCTGCGTCGCTAAGTCTCCCCCCCAGTGTACGCTCCGTCGTGCACTCCTTCCTGTGGACGCGACGCTGCAGACACGAGTGCTGGGACGTGGGGCGCCTCAGGATTCCGCCTCTCGATGTCCGGACATCCACCACTCTCGTTCTGCCGTCTGGTCCAGGGTGACACGCAATGACCTCTCCTCTGGGCCAGGTGTTGCGGGATAGAGATGCGTCGGCGATGATGACTATATCGCTGGGCTGCGGCTGACGAACTTCTTTTCCTTCTATTTTTCTCGGCATGAGAGTTGGCACATATTCTCTCAGCCATCTCTTCCAAAAGTGGTCGGCCAAGTGCTGTGTGGTCTTCCAATCCACTTTCCCGATGAGGTTGTACTCGTTGAGAGTCTCCAAAATCGCGGAGCCACAGGAACGCCCAATAAGGAAGTGGTAAGGCGTAAGGCTCTCCTCATTTTCTGGGTTCACGCTCAAGTGAGTGAGTGGGCGTGAATTGACCGTGTGCTCGACTTCGGTCAGCAGTGTGCGTAATACTTTTTCCGGAGGACACCTCTCGTTCAATATGGCAGACAGTGCCGTCTTCACCGTGCGCACCATCCTCTCCCAGGCACCTCCCATGTTGGGTGCTCCGGGCGGTATGAACTTCCACCGGATCCCTTCTTGGTTCGCGGCGTCGATGAGTTCATTCTTCTTTAATTTTTCTATTTATTCGCGAAGCTCGTGGTTGGCGCCGACGAAGTTGGTCCCGTTGTCGCTTAATTGACCCTCGGTGTGCCTCTCCTTGTTGACATGCGAGGCAGTGCCATGATCATGGAGCTGGTACTGAGTGATGGCACCAGCTCGAGACGCACCGCGCGCGTCCTGAGGCATGTGAAGAGAGCTCCCGATCTCTTCTCCTTTCTTCTCCCGATGGTGACAAACATGGGGCCGAAGTAGTCGACGGCCGTGCACGTGAACGGCTGCGATCTGTAGCGCAGGCGTTCCACGGGCAAGTCTCCTGTCGGCGGCATCTGAGGCTTCATTTTCCGGGTGCGACACCATTGGCATTGGTGCAGCACTTTCTTAACTGCGTCGCGTAGAGATAGAATCCAATATGTCTGCCTCAGTTCGTTGACGACCGTTGCATGATTGGCGTGACAGAAGCGACGATGGTAGCGGTCGATGAGTAGACGGACCACGTGATGGCGGCCGTCCAAGATCGCCAGATTTGTCATGGAACCACCATGTTTGAGCTTGGCGGTTCGGGCGTTGAGACGGAGGATTCCTTGGTCGTCGAGTTGCACGTCGATTTCTTTAGACGACTGTTCGATTTCAGTGGCATTTCCTTCTTCATTCGTTCAATGTCCTCTTCGAAGGACTCTTCCTGGCTGTTGCGGATGATGTGTTGTTCCGCCTTCTTTAATAATTCTTCTGGAATTGGTAGCCAGCTTCTTTCTTCCGGCTTCTTGTTGGTCTTCACTCTTCTTCTTGTTTCCCCTTACGGTGGGGCTTCCAAGACGCGTCGGTTTCTTGCTTCTTTACTGCGTTGACGGCGTGCTTCTTCCTGCAGTTCTCGATGAACTGGAAGACTCGTGCAGTGGCTCGCAAGAGTCTCAACCAGCTCGAGAAGCGTTCCAGTTTGGGTAGAATGCTCTCTTCTTTCTTCGTTGTTACCAGGACGACTTCGGTTTTCTTTTTTTCCCCGGACAGCTCGACCCGGGTGAAGGTCTTCTGTGGCCAGTCTGTATCTGGCCGGCGGAGGAAGTCTGGCCCGACGAACCATCGACTGTCCTCGGCGAAGGCTCGTGATACTTCCCGTGTGGCGATGTCGGCCGGGTTGTCACGCGTAGGCACCCACCTCCACTCGTGTGGCTTGGAGAGGTCCTCGATTTCGGCGAGGCGGTGCGCGACGAAGGGTTTGAACCGACGAGGATCTGCCTTCAGCCACTGAAGAACCGTGCTGGAATCAGACCAAAAATATCGGTCGGTTACTTCCATGTCTAACTCCTCCGTCACCGTCCTTGCGAGCCTTGCCCCTAGTAGCGCCGCTTGCAGTTCCAAGCGCGGGATGGTCACAGGTTTTGCGGGCGACACCCGTGCTTTCCCTGCTATAAGTGCGACGCGTATGCCCTTCGTTCCTGCCCTCCAGTAGCATGCTGCTGCGAACGCTGTTTCACTGGCGTCGACGAAGGTGTGCAGCTGTCCTGGTCCCGCTGTCGGTGTCAGGCATCGGGGTATTCGCAACTGTTGTAACGTGGACAGGCTGCTGATGTACTCGAGCGACTGGTGGTGCGCCTCTTCGTTGACAACTTCGTCCTAACCGGTCCCGGCTCGCCAAATGTCCTGTAACATGCGTTTACCTTTAATGAGTAAAGATGCGATTAATCCCAATGGATC
Source organism: Antheraea mylitta (assembly GCA_014332785.1). Classification (NCBI taxonomy): domain Eukaryota; kingdom Metazoa; phylum Arthropoda; class Insecta; order Lepidoptera; family Saturniidae; genus Antheraea; species Antheraea mylitta. Next base: position 341,730 of record JACEII010000115.1, read on the forward strand.
GAATGTTGACATAACCACGCTTGTCACTTCGCGCTTTGTAGGCACTCTATTGCCTTCTACAATTTCTTTAGGCGCATTACGCAGGCTACCATTAAAGGCCAATGCGTCTTCTTTAATTAACCACCATAGGCCGAGCGTTTTCTCCTCGTTGCTTCCGATGGCAACCTCGGTCGGTGATGCTTCTTCGCGATGCAACCCATCCGGTACTTTTTTTTTTTTAATGTCTACGCTATTGACCCAACACGGTCTTAACAGCTTCACCGGACTACATCCCATCCAGTACTCGTTGCTCGTTACTGGCCCACTGTCGTAGTTCGAAGCCAGCTTCCTTGTGGATGAAGTCTACCGTTGCCGCTGTGTCGATTGCTTCTTCTATCGTCGCGAAGCTTTGCAGGTAGTCATCCATGTAATGATTCCTCACGATGACCTTCACTGCTTCGGGATGACTGGCTTGATGTTCCTCCGCGTTTCGGTTCTTGACGAAGATAGCTGTTGCCGGTGATGAAGCAGCTTCGAAGATCACTGACGTCGTCCTGTATTCCTTCGGCTTCGATGCACGAACTTCGCCTCTCCAGAGGAACCGCAGGTTATCTCGATCCTGTTCGCGAATCTTGATTTGAAGAAACATCTCCTTAATGTCGGCGACCACTGCAACTGGCCCTTGCCGGAACCTCAATAGGACCCCGAACAGAGACTGCAGTAGATCGGATCCCGGGAGCAACGCGTCGTTGAGGCTCTTCCCCTCATAGCGTGAGGCTGCGTCGAAGGCGAAGCGAATCTTCTTCTTCATTGGATGAACCACGGCGAAATGCGGCAGATAGAATGTCCTCCCTGGTGTCGTACCGGATGGCGCTTTTTCGGCATATCCGCTGTCTAGGAGATGCTGGACTTGTTTGCCGTATTCTTCTTTCAGTGCGATGTCCCGGTCGAGCTTCCTTTCGATGCCCTTCAAACGATGGTGAGCCAGGGTGTAGTTGTTCGGTAGTTCCTCACTGTCGGACTTCCATAGTAGGCCCGACTCGAACCTCCCATCGGGTAGTCGCTTCGATGTACTCTCCAAAATCTTGAGAGCTCTATCATCCGCATCGTTGCTGGGGCACCGCTACTGTATGCCAATCCAAATCGAAGTGTTTCTTCATCATCTCTTCTATGTTCGATTTTTCCGTTGGTTGTCGACAATGGTTGACGAACCTCACTGGCGACATGTTGCTTGCATCACAGCAGCTGTGCAGTACCCAGCCAAGACTGGTGACGCTGGCAACTGGTTGGTTGGGTCTCCCCTTGATGATCCTCCTTGACACGATGAGTTCCCAGTAGTCCTGCCCGATGAGTAGAGCAGGCCTCTCTTTGCTGTAGACCAGCTCGCTTATCCTCTTGAGATGTTCACATTTCTCGATGACCTCCAAGCTGACGTGCTGTGGTGCCAGCTTGAGATTGCTGATGGTCCGGACTCCCTTCAGTATCCGCTTGTCTCGTCAGTGAGCTCCTTTGACCTTGATATCCACCTGCTGGGAATCTTGCTTCTCGATGAGCTTCCCCCCGACGGTCTCCAGGATGAGCAGGTCAGGCTTCCCTTTGGCCCCGATCCTATGGGCCACCTCTTCATCCAGGAGGGACACGGTAGACCCCTCAACCAGGAGTGCGAGGACGCGTGTGGAGCCGGCTGGTCCGTAGACGTCGATTGGTATCATCTTTAGGTAGACCTCCTTTCCAGAGAATTGTGTTCGTATTGTATTTTCGAATTGTACACAAGTGATCGATGGTTCAAATCCGGGAAAACTAATTTAAATAAAATCAACATAACCAAAACTTATTCGTAATCGGAGACATATTATTAGTTAGAGGCTTACGGTAGTGTTAATACAACATATATATATACATATATATATATAACTTACATATAGTAGTTGTCGTAGCTGCTAGCCACACACAGCAATCACCGCAGTGTATAAATGTAAAATTTAAACTGGCTAAAGAACGACTAAAAGAATCGACTACGAACAAAGTATCTGTATATATATTACACGGAAGACATGGCGAAACAATTTCAACTTTTATTTGATAATATGAAAATCGAAATAAAAAACCAAACAACTGAACTAACTAAAACCATGTTGGATATAATGGATGAAAAATTAAAGCCTGTCATTGAAGAAAGCTTAAAGTAGAAAACCTGGAAAAGAAGTTAGAAGTATTAAAAAGAAACAAGAAAGATAATAATATAATTATCCATGGCTTAGCAAATAAAGAACAGTTGACAACAGATTTAATTGAGGCAATTAAGGAATGGTTTTCGAATGAATTAAATATAAATGTACAAAATAATGAAATAAACAAAATACGTCGTATTGGCAACAAAAACAAAAATGAAAAACCCAGACCTACGCTCCTTTCATTAGTCAGTGGGTGGAAATTATGAAGAATAAAAAGAAATTAAATGAGTTATACATAACCGAGGACTATTCAAAGGAAACCTTGGAAATAAGGAGGTGACTGCAACCCAAACTAATAGAAGAAAGAAACAAAGAAAAAATTGCATACATAAAATTCAACAAACCCATAGTAAAGGAAAATTCCAAAGCTACAGACAAAAGGAAGAGAGAGATATCTACCTCACCACTAGCTGAAATACAGGCAAGAAAACAACGAATACAAAATCCGTCTTAGGTCAACAGAATAAATGCATTCGAAAAGATGAGGAGACGATCTCATTCTTGCTCTCCTTCAACAAGTTTATCGACAATAAAGCAATAGCAACTAGATACCAGCGATCGGAAACTGTTAATAAATATTAAACAGATCGAATTAACAAAGAAGATACACTCTCCCCCAAGCCGGCTGGTCCCCGTGGGGGATAAAGACCACAACCGTCCAGCAAGCACCGAAAACTCAACTAGAAAAATAAAACAACCTCAACAGACTCTCAAAATCGGAACACTAAATGTGAGATCTCTAAGAACAACACAACAATTTATAGAACTCACAAAAAATTAAGATATATGTACTCGGCTTGGCAGAAGTTAGAAGAATGGGTTGCGCAATTGAAGAACATGAGAACTACATTTTCTGTTACAAAGGTGAAACACTCGTATTATATGGAGTTGGTTTTCTAATAAAAAAAGAACATAAAAATAAAATTGTAAGTTTCTCGGTACTTTCAGATCGGGTTGTTCTATTAAAACTTAAACACGATAACCAAACGCTCACGATAATACAGGTATACGCACCAACTGAAACGGCTACAGACGAAAAAATCAACTCATTCTACGAAGCTCTACAAATAGCGCAAGGCCAGGCAGGAGAAAACGTCTTCGTAATCTGAGATTTTAATGCAAAAATTGGTCACCCGAAAATAGAAGACAGCAACAGCCTTGTTTTGGGAAAATTTAGATACGGAAATAGAAATGAATGACGGGAGAAACAAATTCAATACGCATAAGAACATAAATGTCAATTATGAACACCTTTTTTAAAGTTCGAAAAACCGACCTGGCTATCCCCTTGTGGTAACGTAAAAAATGAAGTCGATTTTATTTTGTCGAATCACCCTGCAAAGATAAAAAACGTAGAAGTACTACATGGCTTCGGATTCAGATCTGATTATCGTCTGGTTAGAGCTACCTACATTTTAAATCAAAACAAAATGAGTAGGATTTCGTATACAATGCAACCTTTGTCGTTGACAACAGAGGAGGATAAATCAATATATCTCAAAAACCTCCAAACCAACATACATCAACTGGAATTACAAGCACGAAGGCAAGGAAGATATTCAAACTTTTTACAATAAACTAGCTAATATTATCAACGCAAGCCTTCCACGTAGATCCAATAAATTAAAACAAAGAACTAGCGATAAAATACTCAAACAATATACCCAAACTCTTCTCACAACAAGAACTGAACTTTTGAAAACAAAACAAAGAACTAAAGAAATGAGAGAAGAACTGAGTAGACTGTGTAAATCTACGAGTAAGGCAATTGATAAAGACTATCAAGATTATAGAAACAAAATAATTGAGACTAATCTGAAGGAATATAGAAGTACGAAAAAAGCCTATAAGAAAATTACCACGCACAAAAACTGGATTCAAAACCTAAAATCAAAATCGAAAGTAACTGAAACAAGACGAGACATCATGAACTGCGCCACAGATTTCTATAAGTAATTATACGAGAAATCATCAAACCCAGTTAATTTTACCACTACAACTGATGGTATAATAAGAAATTACCCAAATACAAGCGATCTACTACTAATAAACAACAAGGAAATCACCAAACATATCCAAAAACTCAAAACAGATAAAACCCCTGGACCTGACGGCATTTAAAATGAGATGTTAAAACCAGGTGCTGACATCTTAGCACGTCCATTAGCATACTTATTTAACATGGTTCTCGACAAGGTAAAATACCGGAACAGTAGAAAAGGTTCGATATAATCCTTCTCTACAAGAAAGGAGACCCTCAGGACATAGATAATTACCGCCCCATTAGTCTACTTTCAAGCGTATACAAATTTTTCACATCAATTTTGCAAAGCCGACTGAGCCTGGACATTGATGAGCTCCAACCGGTAGAACAAGCAAAATTTCGTTCCGGATTTTCAACAACGGACCACATACATGTAATGCAACAAATTATAGAGAAATACAAAGAGATGAATAGGCCTCTCTACATTGCATTCATTGATTACACTAAATCATTTGACACAATTTCTCACGAAGCAATCTGGGAAGCTCTGAATAAATGTCACATACACGAAAATTACATAGGAGTACTGGAAGACATTTACAAAGACAGCTTTAGTCAAGTCAAACTAGAAGTTCGAGGTCCAGTTATACCGATATGCAGAGGAGTAAGGCAATGAGATCTCATTTCACCCAAGTTGTTTATATCAGTATTACAACAATTTTTTGAAAATCTCAACTGGCAGTCGGAAGGGATAAAAATCAACCGAGATCGACTTACCTACCTCAGATTTGCGGACGATATTGTCCTTTTCGCAGAATCAAGTAAAGAACTAGAAAAAATGATAAACACTTTAAATAAAGAAACCGAACAAGTAGGCCTAAAAATGAACGAAAATAAAACGAAAGTCATGACAAACAGCCACACAAATACGATAAATCTAAATGGAAAACCGCTTGAATATGTGAACAGCTACATATACTTAGGAAAACATATATCATTTGAAGATAAAAATGAAGAACAAGAGGTTGAGCGACGTATTAACAAGAGCTGGACAAAGTTCTGGTCCATGATAGAAATCCTAAAAGAAGATTTCCCTCTCTACTTAAAGAAAATTGTCCTAGATACCTGTGTCCTACCTACACTTACATACGGATGTCAAACGTGGACTTAAAACACTAAAATAAAGATTAAATTAATAGTATGCCAGAAAGCAATGGAAAGGAGTATATTAAAAATAATAAGGATTCAAAAAGTGAAAAGCATACAGATAAAACGAAAACCAAAAGTTGTAGATGCCGTACAATATGCTCTAAAACTGAAATGGAGGTGGACAGGGCACATAGCGAGATACACGGACAGAAGATGGACATTAAAGTCAACTATATGGGAAGGACCGAGAGGAAAAAGGAGGAGAGGGCGTCCCAGACAATGATGGATAGATGATATAAAAGCGATAGCAGGAAACGAATGGATAAAAAAAGCTAAGAACAAAGAGGTCTGGAAAAAACTGGAGGAGGCCTTTACCCGAGATGGGGTTCAGATTGATGGAAATGACAACAATAATAGTATACACAATGATGAAACAATTTTTTAAATAATTATCAATATTATGGCTAATTTGTAACCTTAACATATCTTTAAAAAAATGTATATAATGATCTGAAAATTCATTCATACATTCATTCTGTGTTTATAGTCCTATACTTTAATATAGATATTTATTTTCTTATGTTTATAAAAAGAGGAGGATGTGGTAGTTATATGTATATTATATACTAGCTGACCCGTGCAACTTCGTTTGCACCAAATTGGTTATCACGCGAAAAAAATTGTTTTTTTTTTTTTTTTTTGTAGCACGGCAAAATGCCTGCACTATGCCTGATGGTAACCACAGTATAATCCAAAAACAATAGCGACCACCGAGTGACACACTATACATCGCTGGTTGCCACTATCATGCCGGCCTACTGAAAGCTGGATATGCACAGGCTGATCCCGAAACACGACGCACAGAAGCGAGTCACTATTACGGATTTTTTCTCCATGTACATGGTGGTTGTGACCCAGTCAGGCTGTAAAGCCCTACCACCCTGCAAATAAAACTGATACCCGATTGCAGCCACAACTACCATTTCCAATTGTGAATCCAAACTATTCACGGATTCATGTTCATTACATGTTTTTTTTTTTTTAAATAAGCCTAGTACCCGTTCGTAGCGTCATGTACCAGGATCAATTAAAATAAAAACTAACCTACATAAAACTGAATAAACATCTCTAGCACTTACTTTATCATAACTATCTTCAAATTGTATTAAACCTTTTTATACTCCATTATATTAAAGAAAAATATATGAACACCATATCGAAGCGTCAAACATAGCGCCGAAAGCGTCAAATGTCACTTGCTTGAAACTATTGTCTAAGAGTTATAAACTGTTTTGAAAACGTATTTGAAATATATTTCCAAAATATTTTTATAAATAACCTCTGTACCACTCACAACATAGTACCTATCACTTTCAAACCAAGCCAGTTTTATACATCAGGTTCAATCCCTCGGTAGGGATCCCTTGAGTGCGTTGCTTGCGGGATACCGTGACACACAAATATACATCACTGCTACAACACTACGCGATAACCCCCACACACGTGCGCGCCTGCACGCTTACACATGAAAGTGGAAGGGTTTACTTTTTTCCCTTATCGAACTGAAAGACTCTCAATATTCTGATAATAAATATATGCAGGAGTTGTTGAGGTGTGTATGCTTGGTACACTTATAAGTTTCAACAACTCACACATATATGAATAGTTAGTTAGGTTAGTTAAGATAGGTCGCGATTTTGCATGCAACAGGCAACAGCCAAGCCGAGGTGTGCCGTGCACCCTTGAGCTGGTTGCCAAAATAAAACCGGCTGAGTGCCTTAAGCGCTCGCCTTAGTAGTCCGGTAATTTATATACGTATATAAGTTATTGAAACATGCATGTGTACCAAGCATGCGTGCCTCAACAACTCCTATACGTATTTTGTGTAGGAAAAATTCCTCTAAACTATATAGGATAGGATAGGATAACGAAAAATAGGGGTAGAACTCTTGTGTCACTGTATTGTGTGAGCAGCGTACTCAAGGGCTCCACGCCGAGGGAACAGATCTAGGCTTGAGCCGTTGCCAAGGAGGGCCTAATTTAGTGTGCGGAAGCGAAATTTACTCCCAGACCACGACGGCGTGATCTGCGGTTATGCGGATGTGGGCGAGAACACGCTCTGTTTGAAGAAACAGGCTGGTATTGATCGTTCGCTGACGTGATTGAATCAGGAAGGTCGGCAAAAATGTGTCACAGTCGTCTTCTATACTGCGCAGCGTTGGGTACGGGTTCATCGTTCGCGGGGGATACCACTAACGGGCTAGGATGATACGCGGCTTTATTTTTCGAAATAACTACGTGTGAGTGATTTTATATACGCCCAGACAGAAGGCATCTCTAGCTCCTGTGGAGATCCTTATTCCGGACATATCATAGGGCACCGGTGATTTTACGTAGGGCTCGGTTCTGGAGAACCTGCAACTTTTGAATACGATCTTGCGCATGTGCAAAGACCGAAAAACTTTACGTCATATTCGGACGGATGCAAGTTTTTATATAAAGTGAGTTTATGTCTGGGGGACATTTTTCTCTAATGACTAAGCAAATGATAGAAACAACCCAAGACCACACGGCTTTGTTTCGCACTCTTTCTGGGTGTGAATCGAAATTTAAGTGTTTATTTAAAGTGACACCGAGATATTTCACCTCGCCGGCCCAAGGTATTTTGGTTTCGTATAGCCTGATGGTCAACGACGCATATATTTAAGATAACGTCAATCCCAAGTCATACGTTTACGTTTATCGTTGTATATGGTGGTCAATAATGTTTAATAAAATGAAATTTGTTCTTTGCTATGGAAAAAAATAATTGGTTTGAAATTTATTATTGGAACGAAGTTCCTTACGGCAGGCTTGGAGGAGATAGGGATTTTGCGCGACCAAACTGTAAAAATCGTAATAGTAAAACTGTAACGAAAAGTGCATGGAATAAAACAGTTAAATGAGACGTGCGCAGGCGCGACAGTCGTATACACAAGCGAGTAGTGTATAATACCTTTCCCTTTCTCCTTTTTTGTAATTATTTCTACTTCTATGTAATTTTATGTTGTCAAACAAAAATAAAGAGACATTTTTTGTTATTTTGATTGATAATTTGAATTACGATTACATAAAGTTGAGCACGATTTTTTTTTTGCAAATAGTGTTGATTCTATATTAGCCGAAGGAACTTCGTTCCTACCTGGTGTCCCACGACACCACATTCTTTTTTTTATTTATAAAATATATCAGCGGGTATATATATGATTGTTTATAAAAAATGTGTCTGACTGTTTAATTGCCTTTAAAAGTTACTGAAAAAAAATGTTCCTAAACCTATTATTGATTAATCATAAATCAAAATGTCTATTAAAAATACAACGTTAACCCGCTACCAAGTGTCCTAAATTCTGTCTATTGATATATTGATAATTTCTGTAGGTGGTAGAGCCACGCTGAAGTTATTACTGGTTTCAGCATGAATGGGTCGGCTCGTTCGGGCTAATACTGCCCTCTCACAGAAACCCGACGTGACATAACAGTGCTTGCATTGTAGTGTTTCGTTCGGTCAGTGAGAGTGCCGGAGGCCCACCGCTCTTGCCCTTTCCTTCTTTCCCTTCTCTTACCCTCTCCCATATACAGGTTGGAAACGCACTTGCAAATCCCCTGGTGTTGCTAGTGTCTATAGACGGTGGTGGTCACTAAACATCACGTGAACCACCTGTCGTTCGCCTCTTATGATACAAAAAAATATATATTCATATATAAAAGAATCAGGTACTCTAAAATTCTTGTTCTTCCAACGTTGCCGACTCTTGTACTAAGGTGTCGCAAAAAAGTCTAGTTACTTTAACTACAAATTTTTACTTTTCGTTATCCTGGAGAACCCCTTGCGTTTTATGGGACAAAGAGTATCCTGGATGTAGCCTTGTAATATCAGTTATCACTGTGTTAAATTTCGTTAAAAATGGCTCAGTACTTTCAGAGTAATATGGGTTTAGATTCTGGACTTTAATCCTTTGTCCTGAAGAACCCTTTGAATTTTATGGGACAAAAAGTACATTTGATGTAATCTCGTTATATTAGGTATCACTATGTCAAGTTTCGTCAAGATTGGTTCAGTACTTTCAGAGTGATGCGTGTGCATAGGGACAGACAGACAGACAGACAGAAAGACAGACAGACAGACAAAAATTGTAAAAAGATTATTTTTGACTTCTATATCGATAACATAGTCTACCCTGATTAAAATTTTCAAAAGATATTTAATGTACAGATTTCGCCTTGTTACAGTTTTATTATAGTATAGATTACTTGTATGTTAGTGGGTATATGTAAATAAAGTTTAGTTTGAGCATCGCCATTTTACTTCAAATTCAATGGGGGTTTCGTTATTGGAAGCCAAAACGGCATTTACCTGTAACACCTGATGCTGAGAAAGGAGCTGCAATGTCCTGGGGAGGGGGAACAGTATGATTACGGGATCACTCTCTAAAACAGAGAGTGTATTAACTGTAGGAATGCAGGAAAGCGAACACAAAATCTTACCACCTCTACAAAACACAATAACAATACACTTTAAACAAAATTAACTTTAAATTTACTGCAAAATAATACAAGATACAGATAACCACATCCATCACTTACAGAGGTAGACCACAGACTGAACACAAATGATATAGATTGTAGTATGTAATTTACACATCACTTAGGTAAATACATTTCTGTAAAAATGGACTAATTTAGAAGAGGGGAATCTTGTAATACAAGGCCTGTAACCTATACTAGTATTATAAAGAGGTAAAGTTTGTGAATTTGTGACATTGTCATGTTGTAGGGGGTAATCTCAGGAACTACTGGTCCGATTTGAATAATTCTTTCATTGTTATATAGCTCAGTTATCAAGAAAGGTTATAGGTTATATATCATCACGCTAAGGATAATAAGAGCGGAGCACAGATGAAAAATGTTTCAAAATATTTTTTTTTGTTTTTTGAGAGCTTCTGCTGTGTGTTAGCATTAGCCCAAAGTAACTATTACTAGGCAAACGAAGTTGTGTGCAGGGGCTAGTAGTTATAACTTATAAACAGGGCGCTAGTAGTTAATTGATGTTTTTATAAAGCAAAATAAATTTAGGCATACATTCTTAAAATGTATTGTTGGTACAGTTACTATACCAATATTAGTAAACCAACCTGACCAGGCATATTTCATCCAATATTCAGTCTCAGTTCATAAATACAATTAATGATATAAACTGAAATAGGCCACAATGCTAAAGTCATTAAATTTATTAATGAATTTTTTTCCAATTTTATAGTGTAAGATACTTTCTTAAATATGTGTGGCAAAACTATAGTATAACTTAGCTTTTTATTTATAAAGTCACTGAAGAAAGTAGTGAATGTGCTGGATTTTTTATGATGTTGTGTAACCAAATATGTACAATACTATTTATATAGTCCCAGGAGGTAGAGCCACCCTGAAGCTATTACTGGCTTCAGCATGAATGGGTCGGCTCGTCAGTGGTAGTACTATAGCCATACCCTCTCATAGAATACTGATGTGAAGTAGCAATGCTTTTATTGTTGCTTTTTGTTCAGTCAGTGAGAGCACCGGAGCCTCACCTCTCCTAATCCTCCCCCTCTCCTCTTCCCTTCCTCTCCCAAAACACAGGATGGCAACGTATTTGTGAGACCACTGGTGTTGCAAGTGTCTATAGTTGGTAGTGATCACTTAATTAAATTTAATCCAATTGTTTGTTTGCCTCTCATTATATAAAAAAAAAAAAAAAAAAAATGGATATAATATTTATTTATGAATTTTGGTATAACTTATATATTTTATTTTTGGCAACCAATCTCCCAGATTATTACTGCCATTGTCAAGTAGGTAAATAATATATTACAAGTACCTTGAGATAAATTCAATGTTCTAACAAGATGGTGGCCTCCCATGTTAAAAGTTTCCAAAGAGTTTTTGTATGATTTCAGAATTTATGATCTGTGGTATTATTTGCCATCTACTTCACTCATGCACAAAAACTGAATTATGCTACAGAGAATGCCACCAATATCACAAAATATAGAATCATAGCACATAAAAATATGATTAAAACATACCTAAAAGCCACTATATGACAGAATAAAATCCCACCAAACACTGCGGTCCAGGGTAAGTAAGGTAAGTCTTGAGTCAGGTTATAGAGCGTAAGAGACTACACGACTTGATTCTTCTCTTGTCACTAAACGCAGAAAGACAACTTAGAAATTTGTAACGAACATTTCTGTAACAATTTTTCGAGGTTCCCCGACGCCTTATCAAAATAATCAATGTAAAATTTACCTCAACTACTCTTCTTTCTTGGTATGTATCAGAATGAGGTTGTTTAGTTATTTATAAATAACTGAAATCGCGTTTTTTTCCAAAGGAACGCCTTACAATATTATCTTACATTTAAGATTACGTTATGTGTAAAATAAAAAGTACACTTTGGTCAGTTTAATTAATATCTCTTTATGAAAATTATTATTGTTTCACAAGTTTACTAAAGTCGGTGAAGCAATAACAAACAATGATGTTCTAACTAGGGATGCTCGGTATTTTTTTGACGTGTGCAGATCCGATCGTAATAGTTTCTGGAACTATGTGCGCTATGGGAATTAGGAATGTTAAAAAATAATCGATTTTTATTAAAACGATTATTATTTTATTATAATTGATTTTTTATCATCGATGTTTATATTAATATTAATCGATTTTTAGAAAATCGATTATATAAATTACGCATTTAAATCGATTTTCATAAACATCTATGCGACGGATGAAAAAAAACTCAAAATAAGTTCATTATTATTTACAATTGAAGAGTGAGCATAGTGAGATAATATAGTTGTAAACAATTAAAACGTTTTCTAGCCGCAAAACACCTAAAAGCGGCTGGCGAAAGTATTTTATAACGAAAAAAAAATGCAGTAATATGCATGTCCTGTTCGATAGAATGAAAAATTTTGTAGTGAAACTACAAATTTAAAAAGAACATACGAGTAGAATGAAAACATCCCACTGCCTTACAAGTAACATGAGTTACTATATCTTATAATGATTGTTGTGGTTCTTATGACAGCCAAATACCGCTCTCTGTAAAATTAAAAATTTCAAGGTCTGTCATGTGAGTACAATGTACTTCAACATGTTCACTAAAAATGTCTTATGGTAAACTCGATATCGATAAATTTAGAAAACTATAAATTATTATTGGAATTGTTCAATAAACAAATTCTTCAGTTTTAGTTTTGTCAATCACACTATAATTAACGTGAAAATTTAAAAGAGAACTTTATTTTTTGAATTTTAAAGTTAGAATTAATAATGTTGTCATTTTGTTAGGATGCTTATCGTTTCATTTTTATTACGATATAATGTTTAATAGTACTAGTTTCTATATTCTTTACCTTGAAAGTTTAAAGGAATATTCACTTTTATTTTATTTTGAACTGGTTATCTTTGATACGTGTCATTTTATTTGATTCTTAATCTGATAAATTATTATTTTGAATCTTTAAGTTTATTATAGGAATATGGAAAGCATGTCCATTTTAAAATATTATAAAAATCGATTTTTCGTAGAAATCAATTATTTATTTTCAATAAAATCGATTTTTGACAAATCGATTATTAATAAAAAAAGGAAAATCGATTCCTAATTAATCGATTTTTTTCCATTAATCTAACATCCCTAATCGGAACGAAGTTATACGACTTATGACTCAATAAAATCGAGGTTGATTTCCGTTTTTGAGGAAACCTCTGAGTCACAATTTCAACGATTAGTCAAGGACATGGACCTCGGTGAACAGAAGCCGTCCCAACTATTAAGAAGAACGCAGGTACTGGCAAATAACTGTGGTGTTACAGAGGATCACCTGAGAAAGCTGTGGATGAATAGGCTGCCACCCAGTGTTAGAGTGGTTTTGGCAGTGAGTGTGGATATGAAGTTGGATGACCTTGCCAAGATTACAGACAAGATTATGGAGAATTTAGGTAGCGGAGAAATCTGGTCGCTTACGTCCTCCACGTCATCCAGCGCCAGGAATCCGGATAGAGAATTAGACAGGCAGATATGCGAGCTATAAAGGGAGCTAAAAGAGATGCGCATGGAAATTAACGAGATTAGAAAGCGTGGAAGAGATCGATTACTGCCGAAAGAGGTTAACCGCTGGCAGCAGAGGAGATTTACTACCAGACCACGTAGTCGATTAACACCGCACCGGACACCACAGTCGGCTGATTGGTTATGTAGGCACCATTTCCGTTTTAGAGAAAACGCTATATCTTGTGAACCACCGTGCAACTGGAGCAGGAGGCTAGGAGAGGCAGAAAACTAAAGGCGGTGCAGTCAGCTGCGGTGGGTGATTGTGCCGCGGGAAACCACCGACTCTGCTTTAAAGATGTCAAAAGCGAAATAATGTATCTCGTGGATACAGGTGCGAATGTTTCAGTTATTCCCGTAAGTGCAGTGAAATCAAAAGATTATCAAAGTGAGTGTGCGTATAAGCTTTTTGCAGCTAATGGTTCAAAAATAAAGACATACGGTGTTGTAACCTCAGAACTGAATTTAGGTTTACGTCGTAGCTTTAAATGGATATTTATTATATGTAGTGTTAAGCAAGCTATAATTGGCGCAGATTTTTTAAAGGCACATAATTAAATTGTAGATTTATGTAACAAAAAGTTGATTGACGGTCTGACTAATTTGAGCAGAGAAGCATCAGTTGTAACATATGTAGGCTCATCCCTTTCTAGCATTCAAAATGATAATCCTTATAAGGACTTGTTGGAGTAGTTTTCTGAGATTACTAAACCAGTTTCTTATAAAGAACCCACAAGTGATAATACTTACCATTATATCGAGACGATAGGGCCACCTGCGTTCGCACGTGCCAAACCTTTGGCGCCTCAGCGATATAGGGAAGTTAGAGAAGAGTTTAGGCTAATTCATGAAATAGGCATTTGCAGGCCTTCGAAGAGTTCATGGGCCAGCATTCTGCATGTCGTACCCAAGAATAACGGGCAGATCAGACCCTGCGGTGATTATCGGGCACTGAATGCGATAACGAAGCCAGACAGGTACCCGATTCCAAGACTGCAGGACTTTAGGTATGGGCTGGCAGACAATCTTCGCTAGTTTAGATATTAATAGGGCTTACCATAATATTTGTATCGCACCCGAGGATATACAAAAAACGGCAATTATTACACCTTTCGGACTTTATGAGTTTCCGAGAATGAGTTTTCATCTGCGAAACGCAGAGCAGACGTTTCAAAGATTTATGAATAACAAAGTATTACAAGGGCTAGAGTATCTCAGAGACGAGGCAGGCAAAGAAAAATCGTACTTATTTTGCTATATAGATGACGTCATTATCGCGAGTACTGATTCAGCGGGTTTGCGCAGGCATTTGCACGAGGTTTCTAAAAGATTCAGTGACTATGGAATAACGATTAACGTGGCAACATGTAGTTTTGGTGAGAGTAATGTAGAATTTCTAGGCTTCAACGTTAGCTCGAGGGGCATTAAAACCGTTGAAAAATAAGATAGAGGCTATCCAGAATCATCCGCGGCCAGAGACAATAGAATAATTGAGGTGATTTCTGGGCATGGTTAATTTTTATAGGTCACACATGGCTCATGCCGCGGGATACCAGGTGGAACTCCATAAGTTTTTACTTGATGCTAAGAAAAGAGATAAAACTGGAATCAAATGGGATGACAAGACTATAAAGGCTTTTGAGTAATATAAGGCAGATCTTCAAACCTTCAGAACATTGGCTCACCCGGAAGCTACAGGTAAATTATCGCTCATGTGTGACGCATCAAACACCTGTGTATGGGCAGTTTTGCAACAAAAGATTAAGGGTGAATGGCAGCTACTAGGTTATTTATCGAAAGGTCTATCAGAGACTCAACAAAAATACTGTACCTACGACAGGGAGTTATTTATTTAGCTATAGGACATTTTAGAAATATGATAGAGAGCCGCGAGCTGGTAGTATTTACGGATTATAAGCCATTATCATATGCGTTTTAGAAAATAGGCACAGATCGTGAAACACCTAGACGAACACGACAATTATTGTTGATAAGTGAATTTACGAGCGACATACAATACGTCAATGGAGGCGATAATGCAATCGCCAACGCATTGTCAAGGTTGGAGGCTATAGTATGCTCAGTCAGTATAGATTTTGACGAAGTCGCCCAGGCGCAGGAAACGGACGCTCAGATTACGCAGATGCAAGTAGAATCGCGAGATAAGTCACTGTTACAAAGAGTTTATTCGCCGTTGTGTTAAAATATGATTTATTGTAATATTTCAGATAATTGTATTAGGCCATATTTATCAGAGAAATTTCATAAAGTAGCTTTCGATTTATTACATAATATTACCCATCCAGGTATTAGAACCACGCGTGAAATAGTAGCAAAACGTTATTTCTGGCCAAACATGAATAAAGACGTTGTTAGGTGGGCAAAGTATTGTGTAAAATGCCGAAGAGTTAAAATACAAAGGCACACAACTTTGGTTAAGTTTCCCCCCAACGGATAGGTTTGAACATATATATGTTGATATTATGGGGCCTTTATCGACGTCTAAGGATGGGTACCGTTATTTCGTTACAATGATAGATAGATATACTCGATGGCCAGAAGCAATCCCTGTGGTAAATATTACAGCTGAGACAGTAGCGAGGGCCATTTACGAAGTCTGGGTTTGTAGGTTCGATTGTCCTAAAGCCTTAACTAGTGACCAAGGTAGGCAATTTGAGAGTGAGCTATTTAGTAGTCTTATAGATTAAAACCAGCGATCAAGAGATAATTTAGACGTTAATGATGAAACAGTCGTGCCAAGTAAGGTCGGAAATAATGTTGAAAATATTACGCTTATATATATATATATAGAAAGTTAAATATCAAAATAGGAAATAGTCAAGATAAAGAGTACGTTGCTATGGCACACGTCCAAGTAGTGGCTGGAGGCCAGTTAGAAAACAAACTGAATATTGTTGGCATAATTGTAATTGTAATAGCGGTGACTTTGGGCGTGTGGTTGCGCCGTGCCTCTAAAAAGCCTGTATTGGTCATATGAGAGGCTGGTTAAGAAAAAAGATTCCGGGGCTGGAGTTGACGAGGGTACCCCAAGGTTAAGGTAGACCCTTGTAACACAGTACCTGGTAAGGCGGTAACACAGTTATATTTGACAATTTTTTTTGATTTTTTTTGATAGTTTCGTCAAACAATTGGGAGGAAATGAGAAAATATTATAAATTATATTTTAAAGCCCTTCGAGATGCCTCGGTTTATAAAAAAAAAATATAAAGTACTTTTTTTGTAGACCGTTCAATTTAAGTAAGAAAATGATTTGTTCTAGCCTTTTTGATGAACCATTAAAGAGTTATAAAATTGTAAATTCAAAAAACAAGCTTTTCCATGTTAATCTTATTGGAAATTGAAAACTACCATGCGGCACACCTTAATATCAATATTAAGAGCTGTGGCTTTCACGGGTTTTTTTTATCATTTCCAACAATATTTTCGATATAATTAGGAGAAAAAATAATAGTCGATTTTTTTGAAACAGTCTAATGTTTATACATACTGTATATATTTTTAAATATTAAGGATAGTATTGTAAATAGAATCGGCTGATTTATAAAAACGCCAGTCAAGAGTTATTATTTCTTATATAATTATCAATATAATGTCGCAACTTATTCTGCTGCCCTAGAAAATTTCATTTTGACTTTGGTCTCTTGTATTTTTGCTGTCAATTCTAAGCCTGCAGATTATGAAAGTAAAACAACCGACAATTTTAGTATTAAGAATGTATAAATTGTCTACTTTGCAATGGATTTCAATTAAACCAAAAAACTTATTTGGATGTCGATTGCAGGACATGAACCGAAATCATACATCTAAACTTGTGGAACTAGATGGTTCCACGAACACGTTTCCCGGCCATAGTTCCGATTGGTAAGTTAATCGTTCCATGTTTGATCCGCTCCAGCACATGATTTGCGCATGTCTAATATTCATTGATGTTGAGTAAACATCGATGTTCAACTACAAAATATCGACGTTTAGAAAACATTGATGTTTTGACTTCGATGAAATCGATGTTTAATTTCGATAACATGATATATCGATGTTATATGAATAAAATATAAAAATTTCAATAGATTATTTAGGGCCATCTTTGCGTTGGATGTACTAGCTAGGGACTAGGCAACTCTCAAGTTTAGATATTTCACACTAGATTATTTTAATAGTTATAGCTTTATCTAAGGGAAAAAGGTAAAGGGACAGCTTCAGAAAGACTGTTCTTCAAAGTTGGTGAACTCCTGTATAAGCAAAATTTATTTTTTTTACATACTGTACCCAAAAATACTAGGAATGTTAATTTTTTTCTTGTATTTTGTCTTCAATAATAACAAACATATAATAAATACAATAGACAGTTTTATTTGCTACATTGTTTATTGTACATAGATACTTTTAGATATTTGTCAACTATCCCTAGCTTTAACATCGATGTTGAAACTCATAACGCAGATGATATATCGCTCTGTACGAACGATGTTTTGTGATGTGTAGCTCCGCCTATTGTATTGCCTATCCACTCGCTTTGTCAGTAACAAGTAAGGATACGAATGATACATCAATATTTTAAAACACCAATCTATCGTTCAGAAGTAACAATTGTTTAATATTTATGTTGAAATCCCTGACATTGACTATACATTGCTCTTTGTAAATAATGTTTCGTATGTTTAGCGCCATCTATTGTGTAATTTAGGGTTGATTTTAGCAAAGGTCTACCATTAACCAAGAATAGAACTCCTACTAGGCATACGGCTGACAAAATTATTGTTGTAGATTTCTTTTTTGTGGAATAAATATTAGTTACCCTTATCTTAGGTATACTTTTTCAACCTACTTATTTTTGTTAATTTTTTTCTAAAATATTGAAAAAAGCTTGTAGTTTATAAACATCGATTCAAATTGCATTCCTAATTCTAATTATTGAAGTACTTTGAGACCACCTTTTCAAAATCTACTTTTAATTGTAACTGCGCCTAGGTACGGAAGAAAAATTTGTGATAATTATTATTTTTAAATTCTATTTTGCGATTATTTTTCTGAATATTCATTTCAGAATATTTATTTGTTTCATTTTTGACGTGGTAACGTCTTATAAATCGATGAACGCCGGCTGCACCCACGAAAAAGCATGACTCATTATCACGTTCCGCCGGAGCCAAACATGCAAGCGAGAATAAAAAAAACAAGCGATAGAGAGATCGGCCTATGCGTTCGTCTTGTGACGCACGTAATTGATCTGTATAATTTATCTAACAAAAATTTGCCAGCGAGTGCAAGTTAATGTTAATTTATAGATTTTTTTAAAATTAATTCCCTCTTTATTATAAACAAAATAAGTAACAATAAAACAAATCAATTCATTGAAATATGTAATTTTTAATCAATGTTTCTTATGGCGTTATCACCTAACATTATCGTCCGTAAACCAAATATGCAGATATCAATTTTTTTTTTCTAAAACAAATATGAGTCGTTCACAAACATCATTTTTTTCTTATGAAAAAGTAGATGTTCTAACATCGATAGCTATTCTAAACGATGTTGCAACCCTAATGGTATTTCACACCACTTATAAAACGACACATGAGTTTTTGGCGGGATTTTAGTGTGTCATGTAGTGGATTTTATATTTTGTTTATGATCTTATGTTATTATCTATATTTTGTAAATTTGGTAGTTTTTTACTTAATATGGCTAGTTTATTGTGCATAAGTGAAGTGAACGGAAAATAATACCACGGAACATGAAATTCTGAGATATCACAAAAACTCCCTGGAAGGATTCCACCATATTTTTAGAATATTGAAATAATCACACGACGTTTGTAATATTATTGTACTATAACGTCCATTGAAAGAAAACATTGACACTGGCAAGTGTTTCTGCAGGGCCAAAACAAGAAAAAGAAAAAGAACGACACATGAACATAATATACTGTACCGAACACTCGTAGCAAAAAAGCGAGCCGAACGAGATAGTTTATACGGAGGCCGTGTGTCCCTTTCTACCAGGGTAAGAATAAAATTTTTGTTATATGTGACAAATTTTGTCTTGCAATTTTCCTACTAATAGTCCATATTGATATTATAAAGGCGCTTATGTTCGATTTGTGATTTAGTGACATCACTTATTACTTCGGGAATGCTCGTTTTCATTGTTCCGATCGAGCACACGTGCGCTGCATACCTGCGCTACATACCTGCGTTTTTTTTCCTGAAATGGAGTGAGAACTTTCTATTTATTTATGTCCTCATTTATTTCTTAGTATATTTATTTATTTACTCAGTCTAGTTGTTTATGTATTTCTTTAGTTATTCAGTCATTTCTTTATACATTTATTTACTTTTCAAATTAATTATCTATCTATTTATTTGTTGTCTATTTACACATTTTATTTACTTGTCTTGCTCAAGTATTTCTTGTATTATTTTTCACCTTTTGTTTCATTTTAAACAACTCTCTTGATCCCGACTCGGGATGCCCCCGTAACTTACGTTTGGTGTGCCGCCTGCCATTAAGGTAGGGAGGTTGGATCACATCCCTTTCCATCCCCGTCAAACCACCGGAATGGCCAAGCATTTTCGTGACTATTTACACCAACAATGTTCAAACGAAGGTTCGCGACCCCTTGCGATAACTACGTAGCGCTGTTCTCAGAAAACACGCAGTATGTGCCCCACGTGACTACCGTGAACTCGTTCGCGACTCTCTCTCCGCTAAAAGCCGGCGATAAGGGTTTGTTTGAAATCCCCATACCGAGCTTCAGCTCGGATATGGACCTTGACAGCGGTGTCCGCCATGCTGCCCGCGACCTCCGAATCACCCGTGATTCACGCGCCTTCTGACGATGACGGTTATAAAACCGTTACGAACAACAAAAGCCTCCGCCGCGGTTGGCACTCTTCCGATTCCGACAAGGGTTATCTATGCCCGGCAAAAAAATTCGCGAGTATAGATGGCGTTTGGGTGCTAGCCCCAGATTTACCGCCAGCCACAAGACCGCGTCAGAGCAGAGACAACTCTGTCTCTGTCTCGCCCTCCCAAGTTAACGCTACGGGCTCCGTAGCTAAGAAGACCCGCCCACCGCCGCCAGTTACCATTCAAGACAAGTTCCAATGGACTTCTATCTCAAATAGGCTTAAGTCATTTGAAATTAATTATACTTCCGCCCACCACGGCGGGCATTCAAGTAAAGTGAGATCCTCCCGGAATCGAAGCTATCTTATTTCACTTTTGTTCACGTGGAAGAACGCCTCCTTCGTGTAGTACTTCGCCGCGTCTCGGCCGAGATCTCGGTTGAAGACCGTCTCCCTTAAGGAGAAAAAAATCCCAGTGCGTGAGGTACACCGGATGTTCCCCCTTCTGCCCCCACGCCCCTTATACTATGGTTTTGGTCCTCCTGGACCGTACTCATGAGAGAAAGGCTATTTTTAGCCTCACCTCAGTCTGTGGCCTCAACGGCATCACCGTTAGCTACTCTAATAGCTATTTGGAGCGCCTTTTAGGCCTCTCTGAAGTAATTGTAAATGTCCGCCTCGACAGTTGCGTCCCGACCTCTACACAGCTTACGGTGACGGGCCAATCGAAGTCGCTTAGCCATACATACAGTTCGAGGTTGTGCTATCTCGCTGGACCACCAATGTACACCAATGTGCGCGCCATGTTCGTGTAACCATAGATGATCACGCCGCCGTGGTTTGAAGGTAAATTTCACTCCCGCACACTGGCCGCGCAGCCTCTCAGAAACAGCTCAAGCCTACGTGGAAGTCCCGGAGTGGAGTCCTTGAGCACGCTGCTATCGCGATACAGTAACACTGAACATTCTGAACACTAGTTGAACAACACAACACAGATCACCCCCAGTTACGTGCACACATACACACAGGTACACATGGAATGGATTTTATTTTTTCCGTTATTTTCGAATTGGGTTAGTTTAGATTAACCAAATTATTAGACACAAAATACGCATTTGAATTCGTGAGGCTCAATGCAACAGCCCAAGACGAATTTCAGGCACTCTGACACCTTTGAGCTTATTGCCATTAGTTGAAGTACCTTAAGTGCTCGCCTTAGTCCAGTGAAGATGTAAATGCCCGTCAGCCAGTAGAATACAAACTTTGCACTGTTTACGAAATACTTAAAAACATTTGCAACCCTATGACCGTAAAGATAAGAGTCAAATTGTTTTTATTTAATATTCTGTGATGTCACAAATCAACATAGAAAACAATTTCGATGTTTATTTTGTGTATTAAAGTACATGGATCCAGAACTTCTAAAATGGAAACGTCAGTGTTATCAGTAGTGTCAAGTTGTCAATCTCAGATGTTGAAAGTATTTACCATACGTAGTATCCTCTTAATAGTTTGTGTATTTACCTATAATAGCTGTTGTGAATAGCTGTTTGTTGATATAAAAACAGTCGTCTTTACAGAAAAGTTGGTGTATTTTTTGTAATATTTGTGATGGTGAGTTTTTTATGCAGCAGAAAGAAAATAATTCGTACTTAGTTCTTAACTCCATATTAATTCATAAAACAAAAGTGTTGACCGGCAGCGTTTATGTTCCCTATTACATATTGATAAGACTATGTTTTAATTTAGGAGCTGAAAACGTTTGCCGAAAGCGATTTCGATCCAAAGAAGTGGATCAATAAAGCATGGAGTACAAGCGGGAATCAAGAAAAGGAGGTACATAGACACGACTATAATATTTATTTGATAGATTCTGCAAAAAGTTTTAAATCAAAAATCTATAGTTTTTTTTTTCTTAGGGAAAAGCAAAAATAACTAAATTATGTAGCCAAGTTAGACTTCATTTTACAATATCAGTAGATAATTTATTTGTCGGAGTTTTTGGCGATCTCAGCCTGTCATGTAGTGGATTTTATATTTTATTCATAATCTTGTGTTATTAGACTCTATATCTTGTAAATTTGGTAGAGTTTTGCGTAATATAGTTCGTTTATTGTGCATAAGCGAAGTGAATAGAAAATAATACCACGGAGCATGAAATTCTGAGATACCACAAAAACTCCCTGGAAGGTTCTAACAAGGGATCCACCATCTTGTTAGAATATTTACTCACACGACACTTAATATTGAAATGATTGCAGGATGCTTGTAATATTATTGACTATGTGACAATGGCAGTAATAATCTGAGTGATTGATTGCCAAAAATAAAGTTAAAAAAAAAAATATTTGTGTATAGATATTTGTATCTATAAGTTTTTCTTCAATAACACTAAATCCTTTTTTCGGTCTGTATTATTACATTATACATTAGAATTAACTGAGTTTTTGTTAGGATCTTGGAATGTCTAATAATGGATTCATAATCTTGTGTTATTTTTCTTCAGTCTTTTAGATTGTTACTGCCACTGTCAAGTATTCTATACTAGTATTATAAAGAGGTAAAGTTTGTGAGTTTGTGATGCTGTGATGTTGTACGGGGTAATCTCAGGAACTACTGGTCTGATTTATATAATTCTTTCAGTGTCATATAGCTCATTCATCGAGAATGGTTAT
This sequence comes from Antheraea mylitta, assembly GCA_014332785.1. Lineage (NCBI taxonomy): Eukaryota > Metazoa > Arthropoda > Insecta > Lepidoptera > Saturniidae > Antheraea > Antheraea mylitta. The sequence goes on from JACEII010000115.1 coordinate 364,751, forward strand.
AGGCTATCATCACGCTAAGACCAATAGGAGCTGAGCACAGATGAAAAATGTTTCAAAGTCAGGATGTTTTTATCTTTTGAGAACGTGAACGAAGGCTAATAGACAATAATATTACAAGTGTCTTGTGATAATTTCAATATTCTAACAAGATGGCAGCCCTCTTGTGAGAACTTTCCAAGGAGTTATTGTATCATCTCAGAATTCATGTTCAGTGCTATTATTTTCCTTCATGAAATATAGAATCAATTAATAGTAGTATAATGTTCATTGTTGAGAGTTATCGGTAAAAATCTAACTGCCTAAGAACTTTAGTTAAAAATGCTACCTAACCCCTTTGAGATATAATAATACAATTACGGTAAGAAACAATGCATATGCAGTCATGGGCATCTGCTAGTATAATAATTTGATTAAATAAAAAAAACATCCCATGCTCTAAAATTGAAACTTAGTTCTTTTATTAATTTTTAAGAGAATAAGATGAATATAGAGGTTGTAAGCAGAGAGAACAAAAGACAACTGATCGACAATTTTTCTATTACAAGATATAACATTCTAGTAAAAGAGGAGTTGTTTGTTTCAATATTATATATATATATATATTTACTAAATAAATAAAGTTATAACATATATTAACATTGTACGGTTACATACATTGTATGTTGTCCTGGATATTATGCACGTATAGGTGTGATTATATTAACATTATATTAAGCGAATAAAGAATTAGTTAGTTGCAAACAAGCACTCATTAAGGATGCACTGTAACATAACCATAAAGAAATTAAAACGTACTAAATCTTTATTCCCACAAACTACCAACCAAGAACAGTATATGTAGGGCTAGGACTTGCTCCTCATCCATACAAACATTATCCCTTGTTTATAAATATGACAGTTTTAATAAAGATAGAAATTGTTGGATTCAGTATAAAAAAATATATATGTTATTCATTTTTACTAATTAAATAAAGTTACATCATACATTAACATAATAACACTTTCCCCTGTTACTAAATATGAAAATTTTTGTAAAGTTAGAAATTGTTGGATTCAATATAAAAATATACATATATATATTATTCATTTTCACTAAATAAATAAAGTTACATCATTCATTACCATAGTAACATTGTCCCTTGTTTCTAAATATGACAATTTTAGTAAAGATAGAAATTATTGGTGGATTCAATATAAAAAAATATATTAATAATTACTTAAAGTTTTTTTTTATATTAAGTCCTTGGCCTCTGTTGAATAATCCACAATTCTGCCAGTGTCATGTACAATAACAACAACTCCAATGATAATACAACAATAAAAGATTTGAAGTTGTGTCTAACATATAACAAAAGGACAATACACCCTGGGATTAGTAAATTTTTAAACAACTAAGTTAGTAAATATATGCATTATATGTATAAATATAGATCTATATAGTACACGTAACTATAATACAATAATTAATTACAGCTTAATTTTATTTTACAGTCCGGTGAAGCTGTTAAGACCTTGCTAGGTCAATAGCGTAGTCAGTTTGAGAAAAAAAAAACCTAATTTTATACATGTTAATATATTTGCACATAAGGGTAATAAAAAACTTACATCATACATTAACATAGTAACAGTTTCCCTTGTTTCTAAATATGATAATTTTAGTCTTTACTAAAATTACCTATCTTTATAGAATTAATATATTTACCTTAACTATCTTTATAGAAATTGTTGGATTCAATATAAAAAAAAAAAAAAATATTATTCTTTTTTACTAAATAAATAAAGTTACATCATACATCAACATAGTAACACTTTCCCTTGTTTCTAAATATGACATTAGTGGCTTATGATACCTTAGAGTACATTAAGAATATACTATATGTCATAGAGTTTAGTCTCCATGGTATATAGAGTCCATGTAAGGACCAGTATATGATGGTAGAGTAGTGGAGATGCAGATTGCTACAGAGGAAACAAATGATAGGGTTAAGTACAGAGTAAAGTATCTATAACGAATTTCAAGGAAACAAGCATTTTTTCGTTACAAAGACATCTTTATTTGAAGGAAAGAGAAAAAATAAATGGTTTTGTGGTAATTCAACCAAACAATCAAAACCATAAAACCAAACACATTCTATCTCATTCTCTTACAGTGTAAAACCTTTATATATACATTTATAGCTATCTATTTTTCGTTACAATTCTTTATGTTATATATATGTTAGCAGGCAAACGAATATGCGGGTCACCTGATGTTAAGTGATCACTGCCACTCATAGACACTTGCAACGTCAGGGGAGTTGCAAGTGCGTTGCCAGCCTGTGTTTTGGGGAAGGGATTAGGGGGGGTGGGCCTCCAGCGCTCTCACTAACCAAACGAAGCGCAATAATGCAAGTACTGATACTTCACGTCAGTTTTCTGTGAGAGGGTGGTACTACCCTGAACGAGCCGAGCCGAGCTGAGCCACGCTGTAGTCATTACTGGATTCAACATGTATGGACATGTTTACAGCGTGGATCTTCTACAATTTCGTTGTTGTCAATATACATTACCGTAAGTAGGTTTCACTTCAAAAACTTTTCTTTCAGATATTCGTAGCCAACACGGTTACAAGACTACAACTCTATATGAAACAGCTAACCAATTCACTTGATGAGACAACTACCCAAGTAAGTACTGTATTTTAAAGTTATAGTTTTATACATAATTAGCTTTAACATGTGACTTTGCTTGCATTAATGTAGTACATTTTTCTTATACCTTGAGTTGTATGTCTGCCAGATTAGTTCCTCCTCGGCTGCGGCTCAACCTAGGTCCGTTTCCTCAGCGTGGAGCCCTTGAGTATGCTGCTCGTGCGATACACTCACACAAAATCTTACATCACTGCGACAACATTACACATATCACCTCCACACACGTGCACGCATACACGGTTACACATGAAAGTGAAAGGGTTTTATTTTTTTCCCTTATCAAACTGAAATAGTTTAGAAAATTATCTGATAAAACAATATATAAGAGTTGTTGAGGTGTTTGATACACATATATGTTTCAACAACTCATATATGTATGAATAATTAGTTTACCTTAGGTTAGCTCAAATAAGTCGCGAATTGCACGTATCAGGCAACAGCACAAGCTGAGGTGTACCGTACACCCTTAAGCTAGTTGCCCAAATAAAATCGGATGAGTGCCTTAAGTAGTCTGATGAAGCTGTTAAGACCTTGCTAGTTAGACCGATTTTAATGAAATCAAGATTAAATGTTACTCAAGGATAAGCCATATAAGGTGAAGTTTATCGTGAACTATTTTAGCAGTGATGTGGGTTTAAACAAGTAGACAGTTAAACAGACATTTCTAAAAATGTTTAATATGTATTTTATTAGTTATATCAAGACAACTTTGTTTTATACGTGGGGAAATCCCTTATGGATACCCACCCTCCCGGGGGAGAGGATGGGTTATGTCCGATTCGCACGGACTAAAACCCCCACGGTGTACGTCTTCCGCTATGGTCGGGGCGGCACGAGATCTCTATAGACTTCATCGTGCCGCCCCAGCGGTGTGGCCCAGCAGCAGAAGTACCGCCGCCGAGCCTTCGTCTTGTAAGGAGACAGCCGGGTACACACCGGCCGTCTCCTTCTCGTCCGCCGGACCTGTTCAATGGGAACATGGTGCCCCGACCCACCTCCCCTAGGTCCAGCTACGGTGGTGGGAGATGGCGCGTGAACTAGCGCCTCCTACTACCAGTTCTTCTTTGGCGGAGAGGGCCGCTTAGAGGGTCCTCCTCGCGAACCCTCTCCGCTGCCTCCTTTTGCGAGACGATCTCCTCGCAGAAGGAAGCAACAACGTTCCACACATTCTCGCTGCCGAGCATGGCTTTGACGCAGCACATTCGGAAAGTGTGTGCTGCGCGGTGTCCAGTTCAGCGCCGCACTCATGGCACACGGCGGTCGGCTCCTTGCGTGCTATCCGGTACAGGTACCAACCGAAGCACCCGTGCCCGGTCAGCACCTGCACCAGAAAGAACGTCAGGGAGCCCCATCTTCTATTAAGCCATTCGGGCAGAACCGGGCGGACGGCGTCAATAGTATATCTACCGTACTGCGCGTATATCAAGACACCTGCTTCGAATTTTTTCTAGAAAAATCTAAAAAGTACGTGAAGACCTTACTAGGCCAATAGCGTAGTCAGTTGGAAAAATAAAAAACGTGTTGATCCATTCTTTCGGTGATTGTCGTAGTGTGTATTAAAAAGGTGATTAATTGTTAATATTGATTAGAAGTTGGCCAGTTCTGCCTTTAATAATCAATAATTGTTCGAATTTTTAATAATATTATGGTATGATGAATAAATCTGATTTAAAAATAAATTACCAAAACATCCTTCACCATGGATAAGTACCTACCAATGTTGAATTGACAGACACTACCAATGTCTTTATTCACATTTCCTATTCTATTTCGAAATCATATTATATCTTCGAAAATCAAGATATACCAAGGAAAGGGAACAATCTTGATGTCTTTACACGAAAAAAATAAATTCAAACCGCTGTATAAATAACTGAGTTATGAGACAACAAACATAGGTAGGTTTTTGTAGGTGATAGAGCCACGTTGAAGCTATAACTGGTTTCAGGATGAATGGGTCGGCTCGTCCGGGGTAGTACCACCCGACCCACAGAAAACCGTCATGAAGTAACATTGCTTGCATTATTGCGTTTCATTCGGTCAATGAGAGTGCCGGGGGCCCACCTCCCTCTTCCCCTCACTTGTCCTCTCTCTTCCACTTCCTCTTCCCTCCCTCCCCTCATTCCCTCATCCCTTTAAACACAGGCTGGCAACGCACTTTCGATACCTCCAGTGTTGCAAGTGTCTATGGACGGCCGTGATCACTTAACATCAGGTGAGCCGCCTGTCCGTTTGCCTCCTATATGATATTAAAAAAACACGTTGAACATACATTCTTTTTACATATACACTCATCAAAAAAGTCTAAGCAACATGTGCTAATTTAAATTTTAGGGTGGTTCTTCACATTATAACGTTGTATTTTATTTAAAAAAAAATATCTTTAGGGTTCTATGATGTAATAATAAAAGATGTTGTCTTTATAAGTTCTTTTAATAACAGAAATGAAAAATATTATAATATACTGTAGAAACTAAGATATATAAGAAACTAAACTTTTTTTTTACAAAATGAAATTTCTAAAGAAAATGTATTTATTGTGAACAATTTAACACAAAGTATGGTCTCCTCTGCTATTCAGAACTTGTCGGCAACGATTATTCATTGAATTAATGAGACTGTTTATGTCATCTTGCGGTATTCGCTCCCAATGGAATTGTAGCAAATCCTTCAGCTGTTGGGTTGTTGTCGCTCCGTCCAAGTCCTTCGAAACACGTCTCTGGAGCATGTCCCATGCGTGCTCGATGGGATTGAGATCTGGCGATTGTGCAGGTCAGGGCAATACCCGGATGTTCTCCGTTGCAAAGTATTCACTGGTTCGCCGAGCTGTATGTGAACGCGCATTGTCATGCATTAACCTAAAATCGGAGCCAAAGGTTTGTGCAAATGGGTAGACATAAGGTCTGAGAATATCCTCAATGTAATTTTCAGCATTCATGTTTCCATTTACAAAAACGAGCTCAGTTCGTCTTTTCTTCATAATACCCGCCCATAACATAACTGTTGAGCCGCTGTATGGATGAATTTACTGAACGCACCTGAGCCTTTCAGTATTTCCGGGCCGACGATACACTCGCACCCTTCTTGTATCAGGCTTAAACCCGAATCGCAACTCATCGGTTATCATAATTTTATCCCATTGTTCTTGGGTCCATGTTATGCGTTCTCTACACCATTCATATCGACGAGCGCGATTTCCGTGACGTATCGGTGGGCACCTGATTGGGCGTCGAGCTCGTAGGGCATACTCATGCAGTCGATTTCGCACAGTTTCAGGACTTAAATCAATACCATTTGAAATTTGTAGCCTCACACTTATCTCTCGAGCGGTTAACATCGGCTGGCGTCTTGCAGTCAGTTGTATGTATCGGTCTGTGGTTGTACCCCTTTTACGGCCTGGATGCTGTTCAGCGGGTTCTCCTGTATTATTGTAGCGCTGCCAAAGACGACAAATAACACTTCTATGAATGCTAAAATGTCGAGATACCTGAGATTGATTACTTCCCGCTTGCAACATCTACAGCTCTTTGCATTTCATCTGTCATCAAATAACGTCGCTTCATGACGTAAAGAATATCTAACAATTCAATTTTGTCGCTAACTTTATTTAAATGGTTGGTAACATTATAAAATCAAGACTAAATTCGCAATTAAAAGCACTTAAATTCAAACAAATTCGCAGTCATTTGAATTTTATGACAAAACAAAACATAATCAAATTTTTTTTTTACAACCAGCCAGTATGTCACCAATAACAAAAAAGTTTACTTACCTACGCACTTTGTCTGAGTAAATACTTAGAAATTAATTAATATAAATGGTAAAATTTGTAATATCACGCATGTTGCTTAGACTTTTTTCATGTATATATATATACACATACATACATACATACTTTACTAGCCCTGCCTGCGACTATGCATGTGTTAACATTATTGGATGTAATTATTGTATGTATTTGAAAATTCTCAGATAGTCACATCAATACCTCGCGTACTCCAAGACGCGTCAGCTCTTCAAGTGGAAGGTGTCGTCCTCCAACAAAAGCTGTTATCATTAGAGCAGAAGGTGCAAAGCGTTGAGGAACAGACGGGACACTCGATTGAAAGTCTTCAAAGGATTGATCAGTTGAAAAGTAGGTTGGAGGTAATATATTGAATTTTCCTTAAACATTTTCAAGAGCCTTGTCTACAGACAAAGTACACTTTCAGATTTTTATAATAAAAATTAATGTAGCTGTCTAGGAATAAGTCTTAAAATACATTTTAAAAATATCTGTGTGTCTGTTTGTATGATCACGCATCAATCCTAAAATACTGCGTTCATGATAAAACATCTTCAAGAATGTCACAAAGCATATCCTCGAGTAACATTCAGTCTTGGTTTCATTAAAATCAGTGCACTCTATCAAAAGTTATTGTACTTTTAATGACGACGCGACCTAAGTACGGGAGAAGAGTAAATAATGGAATTAATTAATTAACCACTGTTTTTAGACAGGGTTCCACGTGAAACAAGTCGCGGGCACAGCTACTTACGCATATAAACATAGATAAACGACTCTTAATAACAGTTTTTCTCACAAAAGAAGAAACTTTTTCCTGCAAAAAAAATAATTGAAAAACTTATAACCAGGATTCAAATTGAGATTGGATTGAATGAGTGCTTGATTTCCTAAGTGGCCTATTTTTATTTTTGACAGTAGTAACTGAATTTACTATCATATTTTAGTAATACATTTTCATTGCCTTTTTTTTACTTGGGGAAATCCATACGGATACCCACCCTAGCCGGGCAGCTGAGGATGGGTTATGTCCGACTTGCACGGAATAAAACCCCATGGTCTCTCCACTCACCTATACGTCGGGGAGCAGGAGCTGCCGACTGGCAATGCGTCTTCTCCCCGGCAGGTGACAGCCCTTCATTTAGAGGCTTCTTCCCGGTCGAGGGGTCAGAATGGTATACCCCTCAGGGGAGGGCGAGAGTTACCCTCCCCGATGATCGTGGGAGGCGCATCGGCACAATGCGCCTCAACCACACGAGCCTGTGCATAATAACTGCCAGGACGACGGACATCCCCGCGTCCATCGCCCGCAGACCCTTTTTTACGGTGGCCTCAGGTCATTGCTGAACCTGCGCCGCCCTGACCGTCTACCGCGGGAGGGGAGCGGGCTGATTTGCTCTCTCTCTCTCTCCGCCGCCTCCTATGCGAGCATTACCGCCTCGCAGTAAGAGGCGACCGAACTTTTTCATTGCCTCAAAATATTGTTTAAGAAGGTTTTCTATAAATGAAACTTAGCTAGATTGATTTATCACCCCTGAAACCTCCTGCATACAAAATATCATGGAAATCGTTGGAGCCTTTTCAGAGATTCTGATTGTATAGAAATAAACAATTTTGTAGGTGGTAGAGCCACACTGGTTTCAGCATGCATTGGTCGGCTCGTCCCCGGTACTACCACCTGACCCACAGAAACTTGACGTGAAGTAACAGTTGCGTTTCGTTCGGTCAGCGAGAGCGCCGAAAGCCCACCTCTCTTCCTCAACCTTCCCCACCAATACAGGTTGGCAACGCACTTGCAACTCCTCTGGGGTGGCTGGTGTCTATGAACGGTAGTAATCACTTAACTTCAGGTGACCCACCTCTTCATTTGCCTCTACGGCAAAAAAAAAAAACAAGAATTGCTCGTTTAAAGGTTCGATAAGATTTTTAATACAATTGTTATCGTATATTGTAGAATTCCGCCTCAGCGTTACGAGAAGCTGATAAATGGGCTGCTCTCGCTACATCCTTAGAGGATATCCTGGAATCCGGAGTACCAACTCTAAAGGAAAAATTGAACGAGCTATCCGAACAGGTTACAGCGATGTCTGCCAGTTTAGAGGTGAGTTGTACATACTAGAGTAGTAACAACGTTAGTGACTAGCCGTGTGGTCGGCTACCGGTTCTTTCGTCCCATAATAAAAATAAATAAAGTAGTACTTAGATCTATTTTAACTTTTATTTGTATTTAATTATAAAAAAAAAGTATTATTCGTTATATAAGATTTCTACAGTATTTAAAATTTTATTTAAGTTAATAAACTTAGTTATCCAAGATCATTCAGTGTTTAATATTACTTACTGTATATATAATGAATTTATTATATAGTTTTTTTTTTAAATATTTAACTCTATCAACTTGATCTTATAATAATATACTAGTTTCTGCCCGCGACTTCGTCCGCGTGGAATAATTACTTTGGGCTAACGCTAACACGTAGCCGAAGCTCTCAAGAGGAAAATAATCCCGATTTTGAATACATTCTTTAATGGTGCTCCGCTCATATTGGTCGTACTGTGATGATAGCCTATAATAGCCTGCCTCGATAAATGAGCTATCCAACACTGAAATATTATTTCAAATCGGACTAGTAGTTCCTGAGATTAACGCGTTCAAGTAAACTCTTCGATTTTATAATATTTAATTATTCATATGCATTATAATAACTGTATACAAAACAATTATCGAAAAGTAAAAGGAATTTCGTTACGACGAGATGTCCATTAACCCCTGACACGTTTTTTTCCCGATTCGGCGTATTTGTAAACTCCAGTGTTGCGAAAAACGGCAGTCCCTTCAGACGGAAAAATGGTGCTCTACACACCAGAAGGCCCGTCGATTTATGAGATAAATATGTAGAGCCAAGCTGAAACTTTTACTGTTTTCAGCACGAATGGGTCGGCTCGTCCGGGGAAGCACCACCCTCTCACAGAAAACCGACGTGAAGTAACAGTGCTTGCATTGTTGCGTTTCGTTCGGTCAGTGAGAGAGTCGGAGACCCACCTACCCTCCCCTTCCCCTTCCTCCTTCCCTTCCTGTCCCCCCCGCCCTCCTCACAAACACAGGCTGGCAACGCACTTGTGACTCTCCTGACTTAGGGGTGTAAGGGGTGTCGGGGGTGTAAGGGGTGTCGAATAACATCATAAGACTTGAGACACCCAAGCCAACCTCACCTGCACGTGGTGCACCCTGCTGAATAACGAACGAGGCAATGGCGCAAGCGGGGTGGTAGGGTTTTACAGCCCGACTGGGTCGCAACCACCATGTATATGGCGAAAAAGCCCGTAATAGTGATTCGCTTCTACGGGTCGCGTTTCGGGATCAGCCTGTGCATATCCAGCTTATTACAGGCCGGCATGATAGTGGCGACCGGCGATGGACAGTGTGTCAATCGGTGGTCGCTATTATTTTTGGATAGTACTATTCTTACCATCAGGCATAGTGCAGTCACTTTGCCGTGCTACAATAAAAAAAAAAAAAAAAAAAAAATAACATCAGGTGACCCATCTGTTCGTTTGCCTCCTATGATATAAAAAAAATATATATCCCCACGTTATGTTATCCAGGTGCTAAGCGACGCTCCAGATTACGAGAGCAAGAAATTACAGCTGGAGACTTTATACAACAGACTCGAAGCAGCTGTTAGCCCTCCATTGATAGACGCCCTGACGCAGATGGATTCTGGTGAGGATTTTCTTTAATAGATCTAGTGAAGGTTTCAATGAAGAAAATCATAGCATACCGTGTCATTCCTCAGTGAATCTGTTGTCATCTGTTAAGATTTTTGGTAGAGTAGTGTAAATTCTAGTCCTAATTTGGAAATTAGAATGAAACTAGCAGTCCCGGTGGACGTTGTCCCGCCCTGATAATAAAAATACCTTGACAAATTACCTAAACCTTCCTTTTGAGCCACTCTATTTTCTGGTGAATACTGTATAAAGGCTCGTTCAGCAGTTTTTGATTTTGTCGCTTTTTTTTTTCTCGAACTGACTACGCTATTGACCTAGCAAGGTCTTAACAGCTTCACCGGACGACACTTGATTTTGTCGCGAACAGACAGACAGACAGACTTAACAGCGGGACTTCGTTTTATAACATGTACTGATACTGGCGGATCCGGCGGACGTTGTCTTACGTTGCTAATAAAAAAAATCTTAAAAAATCGAAAATCCAATTGTGGATCTAAACTGTTCTTGGGTCCACCGGAACACACACAAAAATGTCATCAAAATCTGTCCAACCGTTTAGGAGGAGTCAGATACACACGACCAGAAGAATTTTATACATAACTAGCTGTGTCCACGACTGCATTCGCGTAAAATATCAATTACTAGCCTCTGCCCGCGATTTCGTTCGCCTGGACATAGTTAAATTGGGCTAACTAATATGCAGCGAAAGGAAGGAAAAAACAGCCCGATTTTTAAACATTCTTCATTGTTGCTCCGCTCCTATTGGTCTTAGCGTGATGATATATGGCCTATAACCACCCTCGATAAATGAAAGAATTTTTCAAATCGGACCAGTAGTTCTTGAGATTACCCCCTACAACGTCACAATTCACGACGTCAAAAACTCACAAACTTTACCTCTTTATAATATTAGTCAATTATAAACGCAGTCTGATTCAAATCATAGGATTGTATTGTGTATTAAAACTCGACATCGACGATTTAATTGTCCTCATCCTTTGTGAAGTACTTCTTGCTTTCTCTTTTTTATTTTCTCATTAGTGTGATATGCATATATACGAATGTTTTATATATGTAAAACATGTCCTATATATTATACCGGTGTATAAACTATTATCATATGAAATTTCGTTTTAATCCGTCCAGTAGTTTTTGCGTGATTCCCGTACAAACGACAGACGGACATGTTATGTCATAGATTCTAAGCCCCACCAGGGTATTTATAGTGTAAAAGAGGGTACATATATATTCGAAAAACATTTAGACTTTATGTCATTAAAATTGATTCACTCTATCAAAAGTTCTTTTAATTGTAATGACGAGGTGGCTTATTTACGGAGCTTGAGAGAAAAGTAAATAAGTAATTTAACTTAATACATTTAGACGACTTTATAAGTCATTGTTTTGTACATAATGTTTCACAGCTAATATGATATAAAATGTTGAATACATAAGGGTATGGTCCTTCGAGCCGGATATTAATCTGAGAAATATAAAAATAAAGTGTTTGTTTAAGATCGTACGTCGACGTATGTTACGTTATTCCACGGTATGAGTCGTGGAGTGTCGGTGAGTCGGTGCTGGAGACGAGCGACCGCCGCGAGGCTCGCTTTCACTTGGAGGAGGCTTGATGCACATTCTCTGCCTGCCCTCACGCGCCTCCTCGCTGGTGAAGCCAACAAACAGGTAACCGTATCTGCATATATGTATATTTCCCTTTCCCATTCCCCTCCCTCACCTCTCCCACCTCAATAACATAATCTAATAATATAATAAATATGTAATTACTGGAACGAGATATACGTTGTCGGAGTGGACTAGGGATGCCGATCTGTGATCGATTACACTAATAATCGACCTACAGACATAGAAAAATCGATGATCGTAATCGATATATAACATTGAAATGATCCACTGAGTCGATTCTATGACACTGGTTTTTTCGTGTCGTTTTTTTCTATTTAGATAAAAATAAAACCATGCAATAATTGTATATTAAATAAAAACCTCATTACAAATTTAATAGATCGATCCTCTAGACCTCGATTCCACACGCCGCGATTCGGATCGATTTAAAAATAGATTTTTTTTTGCAAAGAATCGCCATCCATAGATCACACAGTAAACGTAGTTGTTGTCGACCGCCCCGGGCGTGACGGTTCACTTTCATTTCATTTATTTTCCGAAAGGCTCTTGAAAAAGCCCCTAGAGACAATACTACGCTGCTGTAATCATTAACTCTTTCGTTGTTCAAAGATCGATTGGCTGACAAACGTTTTGAAATCTGAGAGTCCTCTCGGGGAACTGATCAGACTCTATACAGACTTGCTGCTGTCTCTGGACCCTTCACCGACAAAGGCGAGTTTTTTTTCTCTGTATTTTTATTAGGTTCTAACATTGAACATTACCTCATCTTACGATAAGTGACCATTTAGTCACTAAGTGCCTTTATCGGAGCATATCAAGTTGAGGGTGGTTGCTAGGAAGATAGGTTGAGAATAACCTACCATTTTGAAACCGCTTTTTACTTTATCGACGACAAAGGAAAATGCAGGTGATGGTAACGCCATCTTAAAAGCAACGGTGACTGTCAAGGAATTCAGGATTGACTGGCAGTCATTCTGAGATCTGCAGTGATTGATACCAAACTGCGACGTCCTAAGAGTCACTGTGACTAGTTTATAATCAATTGTATGGTGGTAGCAATTCGATTGAATACAAATTCTTCTGATCTAGTGACTGGATGTACATTTGATAATCCTGGGAATATGGAAGCTTTATTTACAGTCTTTTCGGTAACAATCGGTAACAGATATCGGTTGACGGTGAAGGAAAACATCATGAATGTTGTATATGTGGGTGGATCTAAATAAACCAGTCGTTACCTGAATCGTGTATCATTAACATCGTAACATGGTGGCAGCGGTGGGATACGAACCCACGCCTCCGAAGAGACTGAATCGTGTATCATTGACATCGTAACAATGAAGAAACATAAACGTGGGAATTGTTCAGAGTCACATGCATAACATCACCTAGTGAAGTGCCAGGTTACCATGTAATCAAAGTGCAAATAGACATTACACGTAGTGAAGTACAAGGATACTTTGAAATCGAAAGTGAATTACACGTAGTAAAAGTAAAGGGTAACTAAGGAATAAAATGTTGTTAATCAAGTACTGTTCACATATAATCGTAGTATTCAAGTACCAAGGTAACATCGATTCAAAACCTAGAAAGTAACAGGGTAACATCAATTATCACGTAGTGAAGTACCAAGGGAACATCAATTCAAAACGTAGAAAGTAACAGGGTAA
>JACEII010000115.1:378280-393491 GCA_014332785.1 Antheraea mylitta
AAGTACCAAGGGAACATCAATTCAAAACGTAGAAAGTAACAGGGTAACATCAATTACCACATAGTGAAGTACCAAGGGAACATCGATTCAAAACGTAGAAAGTAACACGTAACATCAATTACCACATAGTGAAGTACCAAGGGAACATCAATTCAAAACGTAGAAAGTAACACGTAACATCAATTACCACATAGTAAAGTACCAAGGGAACATCGATTCAAAACGTAGAAAGTAACAGGGTAAAATCAATTACCACGTAGTGTAGTACCAGGGTAACATCAATTTCAAAACGTAGTAAAATACCAGAGTAACATCAATTACAAAACGTAGTAAAGTACCAGGGTAACATCAAATTAAAAAAATGTAGTGAAGTACCAGGTTACCATGAAATCTAAGCGTTAATCTCTCCCAATCAGATAGCATCGGCGAGTTTCAAACTATGCGCTAATTCCGAAGAAGCGGTGTTACTTCTCACTTACTTGAGACGAGATATAGACGAGTTTATTGGTTGTATGAAGACTCTTGTTGATGTACCCGGACCTAATAAAGGTATGGGCTTATGTTAAGGATATCTTTTTCAGCGTATGTTTGCTGGTGGTAGTAATTTTTATATTTTTGTTAGTATTTACACCTTATCGAAGTCTAACAAGTTTTCAAATTCTTATGCAAGTATGTTTGTGCAGCTCACCATATGTTTGAATAATTGTTAAACTGTACAAAAATGTATATTATTATTACTCAGAGTTTTTTTTTCTTTGATGTGACACATCTATAGGCGCGGGTAAACTTGAATGTTGGCGTGGCGACGCCTCGACGATGGCTTGTGCAAGCGACTGTGCGTAATTTTTCTTACCGCACTGACCTCGCACTTACCTATAGTGTAATTTGAGAATTCGAAAATTTAAGATTGGTTCTAATCGAATAATTTCGATGTTTCACATCTGCCAGGCGTCCCGGGAACGCTTATTTTTTTATATCATAGGAGGCAAACGAGTAGGCGGGTCACCTGATGTTAAGTAATCACTGCCGCCTATAGACACTAGCAACACCAAGGGAGTCGCAGTTGCGTTGCCAACCTGTGTTGGAGGGGAAAGGGGGAGGGGAGAGGAAAGGGAAGATGGGCCTCCGGCGCTCTCACTGACCGAACTAAATGCAACAACAGTGTACAACTGTTAGTTGACGTGGGTGTTTCTGTCGAGTCGACACATTCATACTGAAACCAGTTATAGCTTCAGCGTGGTTCTACCACCTAAAATGTAGTGAAACGTGAAAACCAGACTAATGTTATTAATTTCAATTTACAAATTATGAAATTTGAATAATTGAAACTGTAATTTAAAAATTTCTAAACTATTTACAGTTATTTCATTGTATTGGTTGTTCGCTTCTCACGACAGTCCTTATGACTGCCCAAACTTTATTTTTCTTTTGAGATAAGAATCGTATTTCAGAGGTTGTATTAGCCAGTACGATACGTGAACTTGGAAGAGCTGCGCACGCGCCGCTACGAGAACTACTACCGAAATATACTGAGATTGAGAGTCAATTATTATGTGGGAATTTAAAGGACCCTCAGCTCGATCAGGTGGGAGATACTTCTTTTTTGAATTTTATTTCTGGTAATCCTCTAGATTATTACTGCCATTATCGAGTAGCTAATGATATTGTAAACATCTTGTGATAATTTCAATCTTTTAAAAAAATGATGGTCCCCTTGTTAGAACTTTTTTGATTTCTGTGGCATCTCAAAATTCATGCTCCTTGGCATCATTTCCTATCCACTTCGCTTCGGCACAATAGCCGAACTATATTACGTATTACACCACCAATATTACTTATATAGTCAAATAATACAAGACTATAAATAAAATATAAAATCCAGTACATGATAGATTAGGGTGCTGGAAAATACTTAACAAACGAAATGTAGATAAAAATTGGTTCAGAGCCAGCCAACGGATAAGTCCTTATCCAAAATTATATAGAGAGTTGTGTATTTTCTCTCGTAAAGTGAAAGGCACTCGGTAGTATAGCCAACGCCAATATGGCGGCGCACATTACTTGTAATATGTACTTCTCGTAGCTGAATCGGCCTGATGTTGCTGTGGGTCAGTTTTTACATATTGAATTAAATAAAACACGTGCAGCATAAAATAAACTTAAAAAAATAAACTAGACTTGAAAAAGAAATTCAAAATTAAAACGTGGTGCCATCTATGACATATCTATAACGGTCACTCCTACAGTTTTCTGTCAACAAACTAATTTAAAACGCTATCTGTTCGAGACTGATGAAACTTACGGTTGAAAACAATAAACAACATTGACAATTATTTAATCTATGATTCAAAAATATTGAAGCCATTAATCGAAATGTTAATTATTCTATGTCCCAAGTTGAACGTAACTATATATAAATGACAACTTTCATAAACATCCGTGAGCAGTTTCGGAGTTCATCGTAACGCTGAAATTTTATACATTTAAATATATAGCTTACAACCTATATAATCATAAACCTGCTCGCTTTCAGCAAGACCTTCTAGAACATTCGAGAGCTATTCTTTCAATAGCGGAGAGAAGTGAAGGTTGGCTCTCAGCCGCTCACACCAGAGCCAAGAAAATTGCCGGTGATGCTGTTTATCCATTCTATTTGCCAGCCATAGAGGTATTTAACTATGTACTATTTATTTCAACTTCTTCTTTTCGTACTTTATCAGCCAGTATTTGTTATTAATTACTATGTTATTACGTCCCGAATGACCTACGATATGTTACGATAACTAACGAAGTATTGAAGATTCCAAGCTCTAAGCAAATCAGCTGTTAAATATACGCGGATTCCGAAAAACTCGTTAGCACATGCCAGTATTCAAACCTGTAGACATTGGATTGATATTCCACCGGTCAAACGACTAGAACAACGCTACTTATAAAAATATAGAACAACGTTCAAAAGCCGGCGATTAGTATCGGGCTCGTAGGACTGTAATTGGTATCCGGCTCGAAGGACCGTAATTGGAATCTGGCTCGAAGGAGTGTAATTGGTATCGGGCTCGAAGGACCGTAATTGGTATGCGGCTCGAAGGACCCTAATTGGTACCGGCTCGAAGGACCGTAAACGCGTCAATTAAGGTTGAATACATTTTTAACTTGCCTAGACGTGAGTAGATAAATTAAAATAATTACATATTATTTATTAGCTTGCTAAAAGGTTTTTTTCTCTCGAATTGACTACGCTATTGACCTTGCTGCCTTTACAGCTTCACCGAACTACCATTTGCTAAAAGTTAGTCATCGCACAGAAGTCATGTCTTAAATGCAAGACTTGACACTGCAATAGAGAAAAATTATCGTACTGTAAGGCGCCATCTATTGGCGAATTTTAGAGAAGGGTGACAGTTAATAAACAAGTTGGCATTTGTGGCTTGGCTATCATTCAAATCATTAGTTTATAGATTAAAAACTTTTAATTCAAAAATTATGATGGCGTTTAACCGCGTCTAAGTGATCATTCTTTTCCCATTTATTTAACATGGGGTTTTTTGACTCATTAGGGATTAACTTTTATCTTGCCTGTTTTGTTGACTTACGAAATAATATTAATTCTCAATTTACTATAGTTCATTGGGATGAAGAAATTTTGATATGGGCGTCAAAAATAGATTTTTAACGTTTTTCTATATTAATATTATAAAAAGGTAAAGTTTGTGACCTTGTAGGGGGTAATCTCAGGTACTACTGGTTCGGTTTGAAAAATTCTTTAATTGTTATAGGCTATATATCATCACGCTAAGTCGAATAGGAACGGAGCACCAATGTGAGAGCTTCCGTTGCGTGTTAGCGTCAGTCCAAAGTAACTATTCCACACTAACGAAGCCGCGGGCAGAGGCTAATTTCTAATATTTTTTCTAATATACGTAATGTTTTTCTATGAAAATACTCATACAATGTATACTATACGTTTGTTAAACAGTTGACTATACATCTACTCATTTTTGCACACTGCTAGACCCTGACAAACACTTATACATACATATATACACAAATGCATACTTACCTACCTTACGTTTAACGCATAACGCAATTTTTTCTCTAACGTGTCATAAGGAATTTCCTTTTAAAAATTAAAAATATCATATTTAATCACATTCACTAATTATGTCAGTACAAATACTTTTCGACTGTAGAATGGGCATTGGCGACGGCAAAGGCCCACATCTGTAATAATATCATAAAGCTGAGGGGGTTTGTTTGTTTGGTTGAACACGCTAATCTCGGGAAATACTGGTCCGAATTAAAAAAGTATTTCGATGTTACATACATCGTTTATCGAGGAAGGTTATAGGCTATATATATCATCACACTAAGACCACTAGGATCGGAGCACCAGTGATGAGTATTTCAAATTAGGTTTCTTTTTACCCTTAGTTTAAGGTAACTATTACGCGCGGAAAAACTTGCGAGCAGAAAATAACATTGTTACGAATTTTGAACATTTATTGATTATTAAAAACAGAACTGGCCAACTTAGATAAACTGTTAAGAATCAATTCTAAAAATGAATCACATTTTAAATAACCGACACAAGTTGGGACAGTGCTACTACACGCTACGACGACCACCGAAAGAGCGAGTCAACAAGGCAAGTGCCGCCCCTTATATGGGCCGTTCGCAATATACCTACCCGACATAAAAACATAACATCGCCCATTGGCGTCTCAGGTCATTAGTAGCACCCCGCGATATAGTCTATAGCAAGTCATTAGTAATACGGAGAGTGTTAACACTATAGTAAAATAAAGCGAATAGAGCTGGGGCCATTCAATAGTCTATCTATAAATCCTCAGAACTTCGTAACGGCTGCCTCGGGTCTCATATCGTCGCACAGTCGCCGCATAGAGACATCATTCCTGGGTTCAGTAACAGCTGGTGTCACTACTGGGGTCTTATCGAATACCTTCCCGGCTTCTATAGTCCTCGAAACTGCTGCAGCAGTACTCTTGGACACGATCGCAGGACGTCAAAAGGTCGAAAGGGAAGAAGGTAACTTTCGTGCTAACACATGTTAAACGAAGTAGTCCGGTGAAGCTGTTAAGACTTTGCTGGGTCAATAGTGTAGTCAGTTAAAAAAAAAAATGGTTAGCTGTTACTGTGTTCATAAATTCGTAAGAATTTGGACCTACATCGTTTGACGCGATGTTTGAACGTACTAACCTCTAAGCTGGTCATTGCTTCAATTCGTTTTGATGTGAAACATCTATAGGCGGAGGGTAAACTTGATGGTTGGCGTGGCGACGCAAAACACGTACATTGCACTATTAACGAAATACTCAGAGACATTTGCAACCCTGGTTCTCGTTCTACTAGTGTTTGCCCTATTAGTATCTACTAGTATTAGTATCTATTAGTAGCGCCCTTTGTTAAACGCCGCCAAACACATCGCGCCTGAGTCTAGTTTTTTTTTATTTATTTTGTATTTAACAAAAATGACTATTTATGTAATAAAATAAATAAACAGGGATCATTTTATGGAACCAAATTTTAATGCTATATCTTGTCATTATGCCATAGCTGATCCCTGACGTAACCTGTTCTTTTATTCATATAACTTATACAAAACATTTCGATGTTTCACATCTGCCAGGCGTCCCATGACGGCTTAATTTTTTTATATTATAGGAAGGAAACGAACAGGTGGATCACCTGATGTTAAGTAATCACCGCCGTCCATAGACACTAGCAACACACACCGGGGGCGTCGCAAGTACGTTGCCAACCTGTGTTTGGTGGATATGAGTGGAAAGAGGGGAAGGAGAGAGGAGAGGAGGTCACTTTCGTTCTCATATAGATCCACTTTATAACAGCCTTTAAAAATTAAAACCTGCTTGACGTGGCTCTTGAACTCACTATACGGCCAATCGCTAATATACTTTGGGTCTTTGTTATAAAACCAAACATTACTACCTAAAAAACTGTTGTAGGTGGTAGAGCCAAGCTGAAGCTTTTATTGGTTTCAGCATGAATGGATCGGCTCATCCGGGGTAGCACCACCCTCTCACAGAAAACTGAAGTGAAGTAACAGTGCTTGTATTGTTGCGTTTCGTTCGGTCAATGAGAGCGCCGGAGACCTATCTCCCCTCCCCTCTCCCTCCTCCCCCTTCTCCTCTCCTCTAACCCCTCTCCCTTTCTCTCCATTCCCCCAAACACAGGCTGGCAATGCGATTTCTCTGATGTTGCTAATGTCTATGAACGGCGGTGATCGCTTAACAACAGGTGATCCGCATGTTCGTTTGCCTTCTATATGATATTTACAAAAAAAAAATTGGCCTTAGTGAGCCTGAAACATGGAATGACCAATTTGTTATTGTTTCTAGTTTTTAAATTGTGTAGACCTTTCATTGTCATATAGAAGACTATTCAATGTATTATATACATTTATCGCTATGCATTTCCATATTTGGCAAACAGTAATTGTATGATTCAAAAAAGACCACCTATAATTCGTAAAAAGCGATCTTTATCTTAAGTCTGGTTTTAAAGACTTTCGCGTTCTATGTTAGAATCGAAAGAAGACCATCCACTCCTCGACCTGAAGACCTTGTTGCTGGACTCGGAGTCTCGCCAGCGGCTGCCAACCCTCAGGTCTGAACCCCTCGCTGCTGTCTCAGGGCTTAGGAGGTGCAAAGAACAGCTCCGAGGGTTAGCAAGAGCGATATTGAGGAATCCTGTTGACGTACAACTTGGTAAGTATTATTGGCGCCCAATCTTCTAGTAGATTATTATCGTTGGTGGGAATAGAGCGTCAAAACTTGGTCAAAGCCTTGGCTCCTTTCATCTTCATTATTGCGGGTTTATCACAAGGAGAGATGTGGACTGTATTTTTTGTTGTATGCGAGACAAATGCTTAATCGTAAGATCCAAGGGTATATAATCGATTGAGCTTGGTAATAGGAACATACAAACTTGGCATATATAGTGTGCCCAATCGCTGGTTTCAGCGTTGCGGCGGTGGAGAAACTCTTTGTTCAAGACACAGCGTTCACGGATTTGTCGCGAAACACTAAACACTCTGAAACTTATGCTAATATAGCGGCGCATATAAGAGTCACACCGACGCGTGCGTTCAATAGCGGTGCGCGGCGGACGATACAATGCCCTGTAGTGGTATGCGAAGGAGGAGATAGGCGCTGGGAGGGCGGGGGGTGGGTGAGTAGGAGGCGCCCTCGTGTAGCGAACAACAAAACTAACTTCTTATAAAATAACTACCTACCGTCATTGTCGAGTAGGCAATGTATTGTCTTTTGAACACTTCAATGTTCTAATAACATGGCGGCCCCCTTGTTAGAACTCATATCATCACATTTAGAAGCTTTAGTGTAATTGTATGTTTGAAGCCAAGAATAGGCCTCGTGTCTTACTTCCCACGTGTTACAGTCATTAATGTTCAGTGTATACAGTTTAAAATTAACAGTACGTCGTGGTCTCTTATGGTGATTATACCCATACCATATTTTGTTAAGAGGTCTACGACCCTGTAGTGGGTCTCTTACAGGTTGATGATGATAGTAGGTGGTAGAGCCACTGTGAAGATATTACTGGTCTTGACATGAATGGGTCAGCTCGTCGGGGTAGTACCGCCCGACACTCAGAAACACCGACCTGAAATAACAATGCTTGCATTGTTGCGTCACGTTCGGTCAGTTAGAGCGTCCAAGCCCCACCTCCTCTACTCTCCCCCTCCTCCATTCCCTCCAAACGCAGGTCGGCAACGCACTTGCGATTCCCCTGGTGTTGTTAGTATCTATGAACGGTGGTGATCACTTAACATCAGGTGACCTGCCTGTCCATTTGCCACCTATGATATATAAAAAATGATGATGCAAAACTGGGGCTAGTCGATAGTGTTTGTCAAAATTATCTCGTCTCCAGATAAGATTTGCAAGTTAACGGTTTGGAACGACAACGACGCGTTCACTACGGATTTACCAGACTTTGCTCTCTCACCGCAGGAATACATCACAGAGGTAATTATTATTGTACTAGTTTCCATCTCCGGTTTTGTTTATTTTAATACTAACCTCTACCAGCAACTTCGTCCGCGTGGAATAATAACTTTGGGCTAACGCTAACACGCAGCGAAAACTCTCAAAATGAAAAAAAAAAAAACATGTTGAGATATTCTTTATTAGTGCTCAGCTCCTATTAGTTTTAGCATGATGAAATATATCCTTTAACCTTCCCCGATAAATGAGCTATGTAACACTGAAAGAATTTTTCAAATCGGACCAGTAGTTTCTGAAATTACCTCCTACAACGTCACAAACTCACAAATTTTACCTCTTTATAATATTAGTATAAATAGATGAATATTCTTAAGTAAGATGCAGGTAATTATTTGGGATAATTTGATAAATGATTCTCGCACTAACAGATCGGGCAATACCTTATGACGTTGCCACAGCATCTCGAGATGCATCTCTCGGAGAAACAGGCACCGTGGCAATTTTTAGCTGACGTAAGTTTGCGTTTTAATTTCTAAATAATTCAGCGTACTACATTTTTTTAACTGAGGATGAGATTATCTCCTTGTAATGTGTAAATCAAGACTAGCCAGTCCAAAGTGAAAGTTGAACAAGACTAGCCAAACCAAAGTGAAGTGTAAACAAGTCTAGACAAGCCAAAGTGAAAACCGAAAAGAACATTGTTTTTCCTATCTTTTACAATGCAATTACCCCTTCTGTCAGGAACTGATTGGAATGTTTGCGGTAGCTTCAGAAGTATAATACATTCTTCCCCGTCTTTGGGGATTTTATATATTTCACTTTATGCCAAACCGAAGTGAAAACGATGTGAAGTCTAGCCAAGCCAAAGTTTTTATAGCTACGTTATAAGACTCAAATTGGAGTTTTTGGCGGGATTTGAGTCTGTCATGTAGTGGATTTTATATTTTATTCATAATCTTGTGTTATTTGACTCTATACTGTGTAAATCTGGTGGTGTTTTACGTAGTATAGTTATTTTATTGTGCATAAGTGAAGTGAATGGAAAATAATACCACGGAGCATGAAATTCTGAGATGCTACAAAAACTCCCTGGAAGATTCTAAGAAGGGATCCACCATCATGTTAGAATATTGATTCACACAACGCTTAATATTGAAATGATCGCACGACGCTTGTAATATTATTGACTACGTGACAATGGCAGTAATAATCGGAAAGAGTGATTACCAAAAATAAAGTTAAAAAAAAAGATTCAAATATGTTGATACTAGCTGTTACCAGTGACTTTGACAGTGTGGAATTAAAATAATAATAATAATAAACAAATTATTTACTTTACTATATTTGCACGGAACACTGTTTTTATTTTTTTGGTTGTCAGGTCTGCACGCACACTTGCGAGCTGTACGCAGAGAAAATATTAAATATAAAAAATATGGATGCACTCGGCACGAAGAGATGTCTTACTGATATAGGTAATAACCTATTTTATTAATTATTTTTTAGCGTTGGACTACTGAAATCAGGTGACGTCATGACCAAAGATGTCAAAAGTGAGATTGACTCATTTGAAAATATTACTATAGTTTCTGCCTCTCGCGATGTATTGAAGAAAACTTGGATTTTTTGGAGAGTTCGAACTTATTAATATTGGATTATCGTTCTTTAAATGTAAAAGAGAGGGGACGTGACATTTGTATGATAGGTGTTTTATGAGTTGCATTTGTTCAGGAGTAGGACCTGAAATTGGTATGGGAGATAATGTTTTACAGGTTAGATTTGTTCAAGGGGGAGGGACGTGAAATTTGTATTGGAGATAGTGTTTTTGGGTTAGATTTGTCCAAGGGGGAGGAACGTGACATTTTTATGGGAGATAGTGTTTTACGGGTTAGATTTGTTCAAGAGGGAGAGAGTGAAATTTGTATGGGAGATAGTGTTTTCGGGTTAGATTTGTTCAAGGGGGAGGGACGTGAAATTTGTATTGGAGATAGTGTTTTACTGGTTAGATTTTTTCAATAGGGAGAGGTGAAATTTATATGGGAGATAGTGTTTTCGGGTTAGATTTGTCCAAGGGGGAGGAACTTGACATTTTTATGGGAGATAGTGTTTTACGGGTTAGATTTGTTCAAGGGGGAGGGACGTGAAATTTGTATTGGAGATAGTGTTTTACGGGTTAGATTTTTTGAATAGGGAGAGGTGAAATTTATATGGGAGACAGTGTTTTACGGGTTAGATTTGTTCAAGGAGGAGGGACGTGAAATTTGTATGCGAGATAATTTTTTACGGGTTAGATTTGTTCAAGAGGGACGGACGTGAAATTTATAGGGGAGTTAGTGTTTTACGGGTTAGATTTGCAGCCTTAAGCATTTTTCCTAAACAAAACTGGCTGAGTGCCTTAAGTGCTCGCCTTACTAGTCCAGTGAAGCTGCAAAGGCCTTGCAATGTCAATAGCGTAGTCAGTTCGAAAACAAAAGGTTTAATCGTCTGAACACATACTCACCTAATGGTATCTCAGGTACCTAAAAAAAACATATAGTTTATTGGGGACTGATTTTCAACTCGAGGGTGGTAGAACTAAGCCATATCACCATGCTATGGTCTCATTACAATGTTTTCCTTCAGCCGAAGCTTGACTCGGCTGCTAGGATTCGAACCTCCGTCCTTTGACGCACTGTCTGAATATGCTGTTAACTGAGCTATCAACTCTTCATAATTTTCTCCTTCGTCATTTTGTTAATAATATCTTGTTCGTATGCAATAATATCTAATACCTTTAAACGAACAATTCTTGTATACTTTTATATTTGTATATATTCAGGATCTCGGAAACGGCGCCAGCGATTTCCGTGAAACTTACTATGTAGGTAGTTTCGGGGACGATAAATCGATCTAGCTAGATTTTATTCATAGAAAACTTTTTTGATGAGATTTCAAGCAATGAAAAAATATAGCTAGAATATGAAGGTAAATTTCGCTGCCGCTGTCAAAACAAAAGTAGCACAGATGGAAACCGATTGCTTTGTAAATCCGTGTAATCCCAGTTCGAATCCGAGAGTTTATTTTTTTTTTTGTAAAAAATGACCACCGGTGGTACGCGCCACCAGAAAAGACAGTCTAGTGCGGGCCACCGGTGGTATGCGCCGGTGGTACGCGCCGGCGTGAATGTGTTAATATCGGTAGTGAAAAAGAAATAGTTAAATTTTGCTTAGATACGGGTGGATTGACGAGGCAGCCGTTAAAAATAAGCTAACTAGCCAAGTTTTAGTGAGGCGCTGTCGAAGCTCTTATGACGTATCTACAGCTTTTTAGTTATATCACTGTTTTTATGCTCAATAGTGTACCTGTCGAGTGTGGTTGAAGACCTGGGTACAGGCGTGACACCAGCTCTGAGGAACCTCGAGAAATCGCTCCGGGCTGCAACTCCTCAAGCGGAATGAGATAAATAACAGTTATTTATAATAGCGCTATAGTTTGTAGCAAATATTTTATTCACTGTTACTTCACAGGTGTTAAATAAATTATTAATAATTATTGTATGACTTGACTTTTTTTTAATTCCTTCCTATAATTATCTATACTAATACTAATATACTAATAATAATAATATAATATACTATACTATATAAAGAGGTAAAGTTTGTGAGTTTGTAACGTTGTAGGGGGTAATCTCAGGAACTACAGGTCCGATTTGAATAATTCTTTCAATGTTATATAGCTAATTCATCGAGAATGGTTATAGGCTAAGCTAAGGCTAATGGTCATCAAGCTAAGATCATTAGGAGCGGAGCACAGATGAAAAATGTTTCAAAATCGCGATGTTTTTCCTTTTGAGAACTGCTACGTGTTAGTGTATTTATTCCACGCGAACGAAGTCGCGGGCAGAGGCTAGTGTAGTAATAAGATCATATGTTGTCACTGCTATTCAGAGATGGGCGTAATCAGATCAGATTATTAATCTGAAAGTAATCATTATTACATGTAATCAAAATTATATTCAGTCATGATTACTATGTAATCATTAATCGTGATTAAAGTAATCAGTAATGAAGATTATATGATTATTTGTATTCAATATTTTAGTAGTAATTTATACCGCTACCGTGCTCTCTTTTGACTAATTACAAACATGCCTGAAAGTCTAAAATTCATTGATTGTGATGGTTAATCTTTTACAATTGGGGTAAATTTAAATTGATGACAAAGGTTGAATATAAATAAAGTTGCTTTACACTATACAAGTATTTATTATTAAAAGAATCAAGATTATTGATTACAGATTAATAGTAATTTATCTGTTGTATGATTACTTAAGTTAATCAGTAATCATGATTGCACATTACAAAATGTAATTGTAATCTGCAGTTTGCCCAACACTACTGCTATTTCACTAGTGACGAGTGAATACCAGCTATTATTTTAACACGGTCACGCCGGCGCGTACCACCAATGGCCCGCATTAAACTGTCTTTTCTGGCGGCGCGTACCACCGGTGGTATGTATTCGATTATGCTATTAGATATAATGAGAATTTAACGTTTATTTATTAAAAATAGCACAATCGAATACGTATCACCGGTGGTACGCGCCGCCAGAAAAGACAGTTTAGTGCGGGCCACCGGTGGTACACGCCGGCGTGAACGTGTTAAAGATAATATTATACGACATCCATTAATGTCTGGATATTAAATGTTTCCTAGAAACTACTTTTTTTTTTATTCCTTCCATCTATGTTTTATATTTGTCAGGTGATAAGAGAAAACCAGCTACATTCTAAAGCTATTTACAGATTGAGATTTTTCGTCATATACATGGTGGTTACGACCCAGTCGGGCTGTAAAACCTTACCACCCCCCTATCGCCATTGCCTCGTTCGTTGATCAGCAGGGTGCACTACGTGCAGGTGAGGTTGGCTTGGGTGTCTCAAGTCTTAAGATGTTACTCGACACCCCTTACACCCTCAAAATACTCATAAACGTTTGCAACCCTATCTGTATAAACTTAGTTCAGATTGTTGTTTTCGGTTACTCGTTCTACAAATAAAGTAGTTTTCACATTCATAAGTGCCTTCTCAGGGCCTAAATTGAATAAAGAGTATTTTGATTTATGAGTAGTGTTTCGCGGCACGCGCCGACTACCTAGCGCCTTTTTATAAATGCCGCCAAACACATCGCGCCTGTGCCTAGTTGAATTTTTGTATGTAATAAAAATGAGTATTTATGTAATCAAATAAAGTACCTGAGCGACCGACTCTAGCTCTGTTCTTTAAAAAACATTTTTAAATTAAAATAAACTGTTCTTTCGTTATATGATAAAGAATTGTGCATCGAAGCAGCTAATATTAGTAACGAATGCTAATTCTTATGATAAATTACTTAGTCACATTGGTAATCGTAAATTCATAAAGGTACCGGATAAAACCATAGAATTCAAAGACCTAGTTCTAACCAGTCAGAAAAATATTTTAACTAGAAAATTGATATTTCAAGGCATTGAGAGACAACTTTTGATTTAATTATACAAGAAGACGCAAAACACTTGATAACGCTACATTTATTACAGAAAATGATTAACAATGAAAAAATTGAAGTCGGACGGACAGTAACAAATCCGAGTTATGAAGAAATTATATATTACTACTTAGATCGACAATTAAGTATTAAAGCGGACTAATTTAAAAAAGAATTGTTCTCAGAATCTGCAAAGATCTCCTATGTACTCTCGTTAAATTCAACCGTCACTATGAAAGGATGATAAATGTAAAACTGAATTCATTTGAAGAGATGAGAAGAGCGGTGCTATCGTTCTAATTGGTGCTCCCGGTATTGGGAAATCGTACTTACTTAACCCATGTGTCTATCGAAACTAAAAAATTGAAACCTGAAATTTGGATCGAGAGAATAAACCTATTAATAAATCGATTATACAAAAGAATTTGACAGATGGCAGGAAAATAAAGTCAAAATTAATCGTATAGAAGCTTTGACATTTGTTTGTTAATCAACCATGTCTAAAACGATATCGAGAAATCGTCATAATAATTTTAATGAAATCGATTTCGATCTTGCAATAGTTGATGGAGAGTTAGTGGTTTCGTATAATAAAGAACATATTTCAGCTTCTACTGAATTAGAAATGTTTATATACTCTTATAGCGAAAATGGCGATGGGCTGGACACAGGGAGGCTCAACGATAACCGTTAGACTAAAAATACAACATTATAGGCAGGTCCACCAGGACAGAGAAAAAGCGGAAGACCCTATGCACGCTGGTCAGACGACATAACAAGAGTAGCAGGTATTCAATGGCTGCGAGTAGCACAAAACAGAGAACACTGGGCATCTCTGGAGGAGGACTTTATAAACCTTTCATTAGAGAGGGTTCTATTGCTTTTTAAATTATTATTTTTACAAATGTACCATATTTCGTAAGTTTAAAATGTAAAAAAAAAAATAATCTCTATATACACATTGTTACTGAAAGAAGAGCAAGAAATAAAAGGCTTTTTTATTGTATTTATTTATATTATAACAAAGGCAAAACAGTTTTACTTTTCGATGGTTTCGACGAAATCTGTCCGCATTACAAAGACGAGATTACTGATTTACTGAAATGTTTGGTTACAAGAAGGTCGGAAGATGCCTCAGCCGATATATCTGGTCATGAACAACGTATGTGGATCGTCAGTCGTTCGTACAACAATATCTTTGAAACACTACAAACTGAATTCGGCACTCCTTATGATTTAAAAGAACCCTTACTTAAAGAATTGAAAGACTTAATGATGAAGTATTTTAAAACGTATTTCAATTTCGACGAACTGAATTACGATTTGTTTATGAACATCGTTGAGTTTCTTGAGCACGTGAAAAAGAAAGAGGAGTTTCTCTTAAAGCTTAAATACAATGTGAATAATAAACTTTGTAATTTCACGACATATATTTCGCAACGGCTGATAATTTCCTAAGCGAAGCCAAAAATATACATATTACGGATGAAAGGTATCCTTTAGCTGTGAGACGTTTGTCAAACAATACAAAAAACATTGATGTTCCTAAATCTCTTGATCTTGAATATCATCATCATCTTCTTACGCTTATCCCACCTTAGTAGGGTCGGTACAATATGTTTGTCATGCTGTGGTATATGATTTGGCATATTTTTTACGATCGGCCGCCTGCCTGACATCAACCCTATTTGGGATTAT
>JACEII010000115.1:399835-410939 GCA_014332785.1 Antheraea mylitta
TGTGTTGTCATTTATTGGTAAACACTACAGTTATAACATTAGAAATAAAGCAAACGAATTTAGAAAAAAAAAACGGACGGACCAAGAGTCTGCAAAAAAGATAGACATTTTTTAAGCAATGTTATCTCTTTTTATGAACATAAAATATGTTGTTGAGATAATAAACAAGGCGTTCAAAATTGTGGGTATTTGTTAGTATTCGTAATTGTTGGCAGTGTATATATTTAGCATTAGGAGTTAGAACGGAAATTACCGGGTCTTGGCTGGTTCTCGGCTACCACCACAATTACAACACTATATGAGATGTGAACAATATATGAGATTAATACTGCCCCGGTAATGTTCATAAACTGATGACATGGTAAAATAACTAGATATAAGTTATTGCATTTTTTGGGTGCGAGTTGCGTGCGGTCTTGTAAGCGGTTAGGCGTAGAAGTTATAAAGATGACGTGAGCGGCGTATTTTGCGATCCGTTCTTTTGGAGAGGAAGGTGTTGAATAGAATACATAGATAATTAATAGCGTGTGAAAGTAAAGATAAAATATGCGGAAGCGGGAAGAGGAAATAATATATAACAAAAATAATAGATGGCGTTACCAGTTAGTACTATTACAGGTGCATAAAGAAAACAATATCGCTACAAAAAAACGGTTATATTTATTCTTTACATTAAGGTCGTGAACGTAATCAATTTTATCGATGATTCCAATTTTTTTTACACAATTATATCGACATGCCACGTGTATGGCGACCACCGTACACATCATGGAAAGTCCAAAAATCACAAAATTGTCATCTCCATACAACATTATTAAAGATTACATCAGATAATCCGAAACCCAAGGCGACATATCATCCGTGTACTTGACTGGCGGTACATCGTATGCAAGTATTAATCTGTCTTTACATCGCTCATCTAATGGGAAGAAATCTTTATTTATCTGTAATAAAAAAAAAATGCAAAGTTTAAACGAAATAGACTTAAAAAATACTCAATAATGCACAAGAAAGTCCTTGTCCAGTTACGTATCAGTCTAGGAATGTACTAGTACTGCAGAACTTAGTCCATGATTGTTTATTGTTTAAAAGAATGATTCTGTATTAAATTTGGGGGAATACTAAACAGCAGTTTAGATATATTCCAGTGTTTCCTAACCTTCTTTAGGCCATGCACCACCTTAACATTTCTAAAATTTTTGATTTTTTTGATATGTATGTATGATAAGTTACATGTATCATGGCGGGTGTTCTGCAGAGTTGTTCAATTTAATCCGTTCCTCTTTTTTCCACAATCGAACCACGCGCGCTGGTCTACGGAGCCACAGTTTTACGGTAAACCCTATCTGGGCATGAACTGAAAAGTTCGCAACATCCTATCTTTGCCGTACCGTGAAGGTGTGGAACAATCTCCTGGCTAGTGTGTTCTGAGTGTGTTAGTGAAGTCTGGAAAGTGCGTCACCCTTTGTGCATCCTCCAACAACATTTATGTTTGCAAAATATATGCATCATGAAAAGACCAGTAGACCAGTTCGAATTTCTTGCCGTTTCTTCTTGATGAGTGGGATGTTTTTCCGAACCGGTGGTAGCTTTAACATTTATAAGCCCATTCTCAGGGCCTAAATTGCATAAAGTACTTTTGATTTCGGCTTTGCTCCCTAAAGATCTTCTCCACTAAAATCTTAAGGCTAATACCACAAAATTAACGTGATTAAAATGATCACTTACAATAAAACGAGGCAGGAACAGAACCCCCGCCTCGTAACTCATAATCCTTAGAGCTCCATTGCCCTTATTGATCGAACCCCAAGCAGCTTTACTCACGTTACCAGACGTGAGTAAATAAAAGGCTGCCAATTTATTATCCTTTGATATCCTTGTATAGGATTTAATATGAGGCATTGCTTTATCGCGACTCGTCGATTTAGCTTTCCATTGGCTGTGTATAAAAAAAAGGAGTTTAAGATGATGGGTCAGTTAAGGGCGTGTTCGGCAATCGCGTCAATGGATGCAGGTTCCAATACTTGCGGTCGGGTCTGAGTTTTTGCTGGAGGAAAACATCGCGAAGAACCGTAGCATGATGGTAAGATTTTGTTTAAGTCCATCTGACTAGCTAAAACCTTCGGGTTGAAAATCTATCGCCAATCACCTGTTTGTATCTCTCAGCAGCTGCCAGAACCAGAACTCTAGATTTAGCCCGTGATATTACAAAAAATTTAAATACGTATTAAATATTTGCTTTAGAAAGGTTGCGTACTAAATGCACCGCGCTTGCTCGATGCAAGTTCGCGCTATCTTTCTTTCGCAAGTCTAACTTTTTTTACATGAGAAAATCCCTACGGATACTCACCCTAGCCGGGCAGCTGAGGGTGGGTTAAGTCCGACTTACACGGACTCACGGACTTAACCACATGATGCCTTCACTCACCTATAGGTCAGGAAGCAGGAACTGCCACTGGCAATGCGTCTACTCCCCGGCAGGTGACAGGCCGTCATTAGGGGCCTCTTCGCGGTCGAGGGGTCAGAATGGTAAACCCCTTCGGAAAGCTTAATTTTTTTTACACCACTTACGTGCTAGTCACGCAGGTGGTGTGGGGCCTATCGGCGACTATAACCGGCTAAAACTCCATAACAACCTACGCCAGGCTGTGGACGTGTCTCATGGTTACGCGAGCAAGATCTGCGAAACCCCCGGCGGCAGTCGTTCCCACGCCACACCCGTCTGAGTCAGCCCGGTTGCAGGACTGCCTCCTAGCCCCGAACTCGTGCAATGGGAGTCCAAGCCCACCGACCCTGTCCCCTAAATTCGGCCAGCAGTCTAACCTAACTTAACCAAAGCGATACAAAAGAGCAAGATGGCGAACATTTACCGAGCGCGGTGCATTTAAAACGTGACCTTTTAAAACAAGTATTCAATGCGTATTTAACTTTTTTTCGTAATAAGACCGACCGTGTTTAGCATCTTAGACCACAATTAACATCAAATTCACTTTGATTGGACGCTAAGATAAGCAAAGTGTTTAAACAAACAACTTGGTAGGTACGTGGTTGTCCTCGTTTTTATTCTTATATCAAAGTTTGCTATTACGGCTTATCTCCTATAGATAAACTTAATAACGTGTATTCCAAACCAGTCGTCGGCAAATTATCAAAAGAGCCCCAAATTAAAAAATAAAACAGAAGTTTATCCAAAGAGCCATTTTTTAACATAGATTTTGTTTTGAGTCTCGGCTGGACCTTTGTCATTTTTGTTGAATTAAAAACTTCATTATGCGCGTTGAAAGGGATATAAACTTATAACTTCAATCATGACATAGTATGAGTGACCAGCTCGCACTGCGCTTGCACAGCTTTTTTTTAAACTTTATTTTTGGCAATCAATCTTTCGGATGATTACTGCCATTGTCGTGTAGTCAATAATATCACAAACGTCGTGCGATCATTTCAATATTAAGCATCGTGTGAATCAATTCTAGTTAGTTTATTATTCATAAGTGAAGTGAATGGAAAATAATAACACGGAGCATGAAATTCTCAGATGCCACAAAAACTCCCTGGAAGGTTCTAGCAAGGGATCCACCATCTTATTAGAATATGGTTTCACACGATACTTAATATTGGAATGATCGCACGAAGTTTGTGATATTATTGACTACGTGACAATGGCAGTAATAATCGGAAAGATTGATTGCCAAAAATAAAGTTAAAAAAAAATATAAAAAAAATCCACTAATGACAGACTAAAATCCCGCCAAAAACTCCTTGCACGGCTTGCGTCATACTACTGACGTGTATTATAGAGGCCTGTATTAGGGTTGCCAACTGTACTATAATATATGGTATTGTCCTATAATTCTGGTCAGCGTACTATATACTGTTGAAAAAATATATTGTACACAAAAATACTATATTTTTGACACCGAACAAAATCTAACAAACAAATTGTTATCTCTAAAAATAATTAACGCGCCTTTTCATAAAATTTTGAGTTCGTGTAACCGAATTCCGTACTCCGTTTTGACTTTGGCTCCCACTGATCTCTGTTCTCTATACTAACTGAAGGCGCTGGCAGCACATCAAAGTTGTCAATATTAATCTAAATATTGAATGTAATAAAGCATTACACTTTCAGAGAAAACATTGTTAAAAAGTGTAAGAAGTGCAAAGAAATAAAAGTGTACTATATTTTTTATACCTTATTCTGAAAAATACTGTATTTCGCTGAAAAAATGTTGGCAACCCTACCCTGTATACACGTAATATTGACAGTTTGAGTATTTGGCGGGATCTTGGTCTGTCGTGTAGTGGATTTTATATTTTATTCATAATCTTGTGTTATTTGACTCTATATTTTGTAAATTTGGTGGTGTTTTACGTAATATAGTTAATTTATTGTGCGTAAGTGTAGTGACTGAAAAATAATACCACGGAGCATGAAATTCTGAGGTGCCACAAAACTCCCAGGAAGGTTCTAACAAGGGAGCCACCATCTTATTAGAATATTGATTCACACGACGCTTAATATTGAAATGATCGCACGACGCTTGTAATATTATTGACTACTCGACAATGGCAGTAATAATCTGAAAGATTAATTGCTAAAAATAAAGTGAAAAAAAAAAAATTGACAGTTTACAGATACTATACGTATAATTGATTAATAGATTTTACAAAATGTATATTATTATTGCTCCGAGTGCAAATAGATATGACAAACCACACAAATATTTAGTAATGTCAATAAACATATTCTGAAATTTAAATACCATCATTTACAGTATAATTCATATGAAAATTCAAAAGAGAACAAACACATTTATATCATTATTTTGAGTTTTCTTTAAGCGAGAGGGAATTCGTTAGTGTTTGTGATACATATCTTGACTTACTATAGGTAATTATTAAGCCAGGGTTGTTTCGAGTGTGCCTCAGCGGCATATGGAAGACAACCGCCCCCCAGCAACCCGTCGTGGGATCCCTTCACGTTCTCTACACAAACAGTATCAATGGATAGAATCAATTTATATATATAACCAGCTTTTATCCACGACTTCGTCTACTACGACTAGTAGGTGGTAGAGCCACGCTGAAGCTGTTATTGGTTTCAGCATGAATGGGTCGGCTCGTCCGGGGTAGCACCACCCTTTCACAGAAAACAGAAATGAAGTAACAGTGCTCGCATTGTTGCATTTCGTTCGGTCAGTGAGAGCGCCGGAGACCCATCTCCCCTCTCCTCTCCCTTCCTCCTTTCCTTTCTCTCCATTCCCCCAAACACAGGCAGGCAACGAAATTGCGACTCCTCTGGGGTTGCGAGTGTCTATGGATGGCGGTGATAGCTTAACAACAGGTGCCCCGCATGTTCGTTTGGATGACATAAAAAAAACGTGGTATAGTTACTTTGGGCTAACAACACTAACACGTAGCGAAAACTCTCAAAACGATTTAAAAAAATCATTGTTGGTGCTCCGCTTCTATTGGCCTTAGGGTTATCATATATAAACCTATAACCTTCCTCGATAAACGAGCTATATAATATTGTAATAATTTTTCAAATCGGACCAGTAGTTCCTGAGATTTGTGGGTTCAACCAAATAAACAAACAAACCCTTCAGCTTTATAATATTAGTGAGTTATGTGGGGCGCGTCCGCGAGATTCAAAAAAATGCACTTTTAATTAAAAGTTATTTAATATTAACTGAATACAATTATATTTTAACATTAAAGAAACTAACTCTAAGAATGGTCACTAACGTTCGAAGTGTGAACTGAAAGTAAAGTCCCAAACTGATTCAACGTAGGAGGTGAGCCTCACGGTGACGAGAGCCCATTCCCCGAATCGTCGCCTCATCTCGCGCGATGCTGCAGGTGGCCGTTATGTTGCAATATTACAAGTAATCGGTGAATTGCGTTGTTGGTTGCTTATGTGCGGTACGATGGTGTAACAAGTGTCTATACTAATATTATTTATTTATTTTGATTTATTTTACTAGAAATAATGAGAATTTAACGTTTATTTATTAAAAATAGCACAATCGAATACGTACCACCGGTGGTACGCGCCACCAGAAATGACAGTCTAGTGCGGGCCACCGGTGGTACGCGCCGGCGTGAACGTGATAATGACAACGTGACGTAAGTACGAGAGAAAAGTAGATAAGTAAATAGACTTAATACATTCAGATAACTTTGATACTAACTTAATCGCGGGCACAGCTATTGAAGATACACAAATTGAAACTAAACTACTCACCTAGAGACGGGTATATGATTTTCAAATCGGGAGGTGATGACAGCATTTGAGATTGGTTCTTGATTTTTATGAAATGGTGTAAAAAATCACCCGTCAGCCATAGCTGTGGAATGGAGGTTTTTTTTTTTTAATTGTAACACGGCAAAGTAAGTTCACTATGCCTGGTGGTAAGCACAGTATAATTCAAAAAATTCAGCCGTCACGGGACACTTGGCAGATGAGAAACATCGACATTGTTTTATATAATTTTTATATTTTGAGGTGTCGACTAACATCTTAAGACTTGAGACACCCAAGCCAACCTCACCTGCACGTGGTGCACCCTGCCGATCAACAAACGAGGCAATGGCAATAGCGGGGTGGTAGGGTTTTACAGCCCGACTGGGTCGCAACCACCATGTATATGGCGAAAAAGCCCGTCATAGTGACTCTCTTCTGCGTGTCGCGTTTCGGGATCAGCCTGTGCACATCCAGTATCGGGTGACTTTCGTCATTATGGCCGGCATGACAGCGGCAACCGGCGATGGATAATCTGTCTATCGGTGGTTGCCGATGTTTTTGGATTGTACTATGCTTAACATCAGGCACAGTACAGTCACTTTGTCGTGCTTCAATAAAAAAAATATATAAATTATATGCATAAAAGAACAAATTACGACAGGAATCAGCTATGACATAATGAAAAGATAAAGCATTACAAATTAGTTCCATAAAATAATAACTGTTAATTTATTTTATTACATAAATATTCATTTTTATTAAATACAAAGATTCAAGGAGGCGCAGGCGCAGTGTGTTTGGCGGCATTTATCAAAGGGCGCAATGTCGACGGCGCGTGCCGCGTAACACTAGTAGAACAAGTTATGGTTGCAAATGTTTTTGAGTGTAAAGTGTACTATTTCGTTAATTGTGCGATGTTCGTGTTTTGCGTCGCCACGACAATAATCAGGTTTACTTTCCGCCTATAGATGTTTCACATCCAAATAATAGGGATCACCGAGAGTCAAACTATCCCTTTCCGGTCGCCGCTGTCATGCCGGCCTGCGTAAATGTCCCTGCACATCACCAGATTAGGCCCCTTCTCGGCAGCGGCTCAAGCCTAGGTCCGTTCCCTCGCACGATACACTCACACAAAATCTTACATCACCCCCACGCACGTGCACGCACACAGGCTTACACATGAAAGTGGAAGGGTTTTATTTCTTTCCCTTATCGAACTGAAATAGTTGTTGAGGTATATATGTTTGGTACATATATATGTTCCAGCAACTCATATATGTATAAACAGTTAGCTTAGGTTAGCTCAGATAGGTCGCGAATTGAGAGGTGGAAGCAGGACCTGGCGGACGCGCAGTACGGTAGACACACTATCGACGCCGTCCGCCCGGTCCTGCTAGAATGGTGTAACCGTCGATGGGGCTCCCTGACGTTCCGTCTGGTGCAGGTGCTGACCGGGCACGGATGCTTCGGTTGGTACCTGCACCGAATAGCGCGCAGGGAGCCGACCGCCGTATGCCACGAGTGCGGCGTTGACCCGGACACCGCGCAGCACACACTATCTGAGTGTGCTGCGTGGGAGGAGCAGCGCCGCATTCTGGCAGCGGCGGTAGGAGGGAACCTCTCGCTGCCGAGCGTGGTCGCGGCCATGCTCGGTAGCGAGGATGTCTGGAACGCAGTTGCCTCCTTCTGCGAGGAAGTCGTCTCGCAGAAGGAGGCGGCGGAGAGGGTCCGCGAGAACGATCCGCGAAGCGGCCGTCCCCGCCAAAGGAGGATAGGCAGGAGGAGGCGGCAGTTTGACCGCCTCCTCCCGCCACCGTAGCTGGACCTAGGGACGGGTGGGACTGGGGCCCTACCTTCCCATTGCACAGGTCCGGCAGACGAGAAGGAGACGGCCGGTGTGTACCCGGCTGTCTCCTTACAAGACGAGGCCCGGCGGTGGCACCTCTGCCGCTGGGCCACACCGCTGGGGCGGTACGATGAAGTCTACAGAGATCTCGTGCCGCCCCAACAACAGCGGAAGACGTACACCGTGGTGTTTTAGTCCGTGCGAGTCGGACATAACTCACCCTCTCCCCAGGGAGGGTGGGTATCCATAAGGGATTTCCCCACGTAAAAAAAAAAAAATAGGTCGCGAATTCGAGGATACCGAACGGTGTCCTCGGCGGCGGCCATGGTACTGGCCGGCTCCCTTCCCTGGGAGCTAGAGGCGGAGGTGCATGCCGCCGTATATCAATACACGGCAGCTAAGAAACGGTTGGGGGAGCCTCTAGCTCCCAGAGAAATAGAGGAAAGGAGAAGAGCGAAGAGGGAGGAGATGGTGGAAAGGTGGAGGCGGGACCTGGCGGAGGCACGTTACGGTCGATACACAATCGACGCCGTCCGCCCGGTCCTGCCGGAATGGTACCATAGGGGATGGGGCTCCCTGACTTTCCGTCTGGTGCAGGTGCTGATCGGGTACGGGTGCTTCGGTTGGTACCTGCATCGGATAGCACGCAGGGAGCCGACCACCGTGTGCCATCAGTGCGGCGTTGAACCGGACACCGCGCAGCACACTCTTTCCGAGTGTGCTGCGTGGGAGGAGCGGCGCCGCACTCTGGCTGCGGCGGTAGGTGGTGATCTCTCGCTGCCGAGCGTCGTAAAAGCTATGCTCGGCAGTGAGCATGTATGGAATATTATGGCCTCCTTCTGCGAAGAGGTCGTCTCGCAGAAGGAGGCGGCGGAGAGGGTCCGTGAGCAAGACCCTCACAGTGGCCGTCTCCGCCAACAAAGGACAGGTAGGAGGAAGCGGCAGTTTGACCGCCACCTCCCACCTTAACCGGACCAGGGAAGATGGGTCGGAGGGCTCCATCTTCCCATTGCACGGGTCCGGCGGACGGAGGAGGCGGCCGGTGTGTACCCGGCTGTCTCCTTACAAGACGAGGCCCGGCGGCGGCACTTCTGCTGTTGGGCCAACCGCTGGGACGGCACGATGATGTCTATAGAGATCTCGTGCCGCCCTAACCATAGCGGAAGACGTACGTCGTGGGGTTTTAGTCCGTGTGAGTCGGACACAACCTACTCTCTCCCCCGGGAGGGTGGGTATCCATAAGGGATTTCCCCACGTAAAAAAAAAAGATAGGTCACGAATTGCACATGTCAGGCAACAGCCCAAGCCGAGGTGTGTCGTGTATCCTTGAGCTAGTTGTCAAATAAAAGCGGCTGAGTGCCCTAAGCGCTCGCCTTAGTAGTCCGGTAAAACTGTTAAGATCATGTTAGGTAAATGTGGTCAGTTCAAAAAAAAAATTGTCCCTGCACGTTACGCTTTGGACCCCAATTTATAGGAAGGAAAGAACACCAATGATATTACAATTAAAAAGCTGTAGAGACGTTACCTCCATGATATTTTGACAAAACAAATGGAACGATAACGCACACATACGTAGAGTAATATTGTAACGCCACTCTCTCTTAGATATAAGTACCTGGACGACTGAGCCTAGCCCGGTTCTTTAATGAACATTTTTAGCTTAAAATAACCAGTTAATTTTGACTCACAAAATTAGCATATTTTATCAAAAAAAAAAAAAAAACAAATCCAAAAAATATATCTCTTTTGTTGTCACTCGGATTCGAACTGGGGTTACACGGATTTTTGAGCCGCCGATTTCTATCTGAGCTATTTTTGTTTTGACAGCGGTGGAGAAATTTACCTTTATATTCTAGCTTAATTTGCCTGAAAACTCCGTTAAAAAAAGTTTGCTATGAATAAAATCTAGCTAGATCGATTTATCGTCCCCGAAACTACTTACATACTAAGTCTAACGGAAATAGATAAGGCCATTACCGAGATCCTGAATATATACAAATATAAAAATATACAAGAATGGCTCGTTTAAAGGTATTAGATAGATAGATAAGAGACAGTATGGAAACTACCTACAAATGCTCATACCGGGACACTCACACAAATTTACGTAATAATGGCATTGGTAAACTTATTTTCACTAGAGTGATAAGCTTACCTGAGGTTGTTTCCCGTAACTGCCGAGGCTACTGGCCTGGGCCAGAAGAGGCCACTGCCTCTGTTCTTCAGGCGGTATGCAGCAATGCTGTCGGAGTAACGAACCCACCCTTGTTAAAGCCCAATCCATATCGAAATGGGATCCGGGAGCGGAAGCCACGAGGAAAACACTAGTTTGGGAAATGATAGATTCTTCAAATGATTTCAATGTTATAATATCTCATTTATATTGGTAGATATTTGTAGTTATAGAGCCACGCTGATGCTATTACTGGTTTCAGCATGAATGGGTCGGCTCGACCGGGGTAGTACCACCCGGTTCACAGAAACACCGACGTGAAGTAACGGTTTTTGCATTGTTGCGTTTCGTTCGGTTAATAAGAGTGCTGGAGGCCCACGTCTCCTCACCTTCCCCCCTCCTCTTATCCCCTTCTCCCCTCCCACTCTCCTCCAACACAGGGCTGGCAACGCAATTGCGTCTCCTCTGGTATTGCAAACGTCTATGGACGGTGGTGATCACTTAACATTAGGTGAGGCAACTGTTCGGTTGCCTCCTATGATACAAAAAAAGAGGCTATATATCATCACGCTAAGACCAATAGGAGCGAAGCCTCAATGAAGAATTTTCAAAACTCGAAGTTTTTTTTTTCACCTTCAGAGGTTCCGCTGCATGTTAACGTTAGCCCAAGGTAACTATTCCACGCGAACGAAGTCGCGGGTAGAGACTTGTAAGTCATAAAATACATTTCAATCATTTTTAGAAATGTCTGTCTGTCGGTTTGTCTGTATATACATCACTGCTAAAGTACTACGTTCATTAGAAAAGCTTTTCAAAAAAAAGTGTGTGTCTGTAC
>JACEII010000115.1:410949-462936 GCA_014332785.1 Antheraea mylitta
ACGGAGTGCGCGCGCACCGTAATAACACCAGGGTGTCGTTTTTTCGTAACGATTAGCGCACGCATCGTAATAACTTCAGGGTGTCGGTTTTTCGTATCGGAGAGAGCGTGCATCGTAAAAATTTACTCTCATCTTTTTTGCCTAACGCGCCAAAAGAAGTGTAAAATAATTCATTCATTCAAATCAAAAATCATCAAAAAAAAAATCAATCAAATTCATTCAAAAATCATAAAGCATATCTTCGAGTAACATATAGTCTTGGTTTAATTAAAATCGGTTCACTCTATCAAAAGTTATTGTAATTTTAAGTACGAGAGAAAAGCAGGTAAGTAAATGGACTTTATACATTCAGATGACTTTATTAGGTTTTCTATGCGGAAGAAGTCGCGGGCACAGCTAGTTATACATAAATACTCACTTGATATGGCTGAAATCGCATCTCTTAACTCGTTCTACGTAATATGACAGCTGTGCCATTTGATAATGATTCAGGTAACGAAGTAGCGACTTCTTGAATGCCGTAGGGGAGTCGCCTTCGAATGGCATTGCATCAACTGGTAATTCCGGACAACGCGGGCTGAACCATAAACTGGTATAACAAAGAAAACAAGTGCACTTTAGACCACACCGTGAAAGTGAAACATCTTTAGCTCCATCTATATGTACGTATATACTAGGTATTAGGTTAGTACCCGTACAATATTCTAAGAGATTATAGTTCACAGTCCCATTTAACATATAGAATAATAATAACAAAACAAATACTAATAAACAACAAAGAGAACCTGAGTTAAAGTTTGTTCTAAGGTTTTTTATAAATATATCGTAATAAACCTAGGTGCCATGACTAGTGCCGAAAGCTCCAAAGAGCGACCCAAGGAGAAGGATATATTAAATCTACTGTGTTTTCATTGCGAATACGAAATGTAACTCTCTCTCTCTTTTTCTACCTTCACTAACGTATATCTCCATCTCCCTCTCAACTTTCGTTCACCTCGCCAATTCAGCCGATTTTTGGGATCATATGACCATGACCACCACTTATGTAGGTGGTAGAGGCAAACTGAAGCTATTACTGACTTCAGCATGAATAAGTCGGCTCGTCCGGGGTAACACTCCCTCTCATAGAAATTCGACGTGAAGTAACAGTACTTGCATTGTTGCGTTTCGTTTGGTCAGTGAGAGCGCCGGAGGCCCACCTCTCTTCACCCTCCCCCTCACCCCCAATATATGCTGGCAACGCACTTGCGACTCCCCTAATCTTGCAAGTGTCTATGGACGGTGGTGATCACTTAACATCAGGTGAACCACCTGTTCGTTTGCCTCCTATGATATAAAAAAATCATATTATTATGAAAAAAAATTATACAAATAATGTCTTTTTTTTTAATATAAAATAACAATAAATATTAAAAAAAAACTGTACAGTTCTAGACATTTGTCAATTTTATTGTCATAATAATTCATATTTATTTAGTGGAATATTCCACTAATTGTGGCAATTTTAGGGGGTTTTACCTTTAGATTCGGGGGTAAGTATTTTTGAGAGTTAGAAACTCTGCTACACAGTGTTGCTCGTTCAGGGCACCTGAGACGTCATTCAGACCCCCCATACATATAGTACATTTTATTATAAACTCACCCCTGAGTTCTGTTCTCCCAGTCGTCCAAATATAAATTAGCCGTGGAAACTACGACGCGCATCGAACCGTCTTCATAGCAAAGTAACATCATTTTCCTAAAAGAAACGCCAGGAGTGAAAGAGACAACCAAATACAAACAATCTCAAAAGAGAGAAGGACAACAAGACTTGTGAACGTTCACGTTGTGTCAAAATCACATACCGTTTCAGCCAATCACTGATACTTCATCTAATATCTTATTTGTCAATAAATGTGCTATCTATATGATAACTGTCTATCTATATATCTAATACCTTTAAACGAGCAATTCTTGTATATGTTTATATTTTTGTATATATTCAGGATCTCGGAAACGGCCTCATCTATTTCCGTGAAACTTAGTATGTAGGTAGTTTCGGGGACGATAAATCGATCTAACTAGATTTTATTCATAGAAATCTCTTTTAACTAAGATTTCAGGCAATGAAAAAATATAGTTAGAATATCAAGGTAAATTTCGCCTCCGGTATCAGAATAAAAATAGCTCAGATGGAAATTGGTTGCTTCGAAAATCTGTGTACCCCCAGTTAGAATCTGAGTGAATATATATATTTTTTGTAAAAAATTATAATTTTGTTAAGCAAATCTAACAATATATTGCAATTAAATAAATAATTTTATCATTATTAAGAGAGATATATTTTTAAATATTTTTTTTTTATGTGAAAAAATGCTAATTTTGTGAAACAAACGTAACAGTTTATTTTAATTTAAAAATGTATTTTTAAAGAACCAAGCTAGGCTCATCCAGGTACTTATTATAAGCTGGAAGGTTTGTTGTTTGATTGAACTCGCTAATCTCAGGATCTGGTCCGATTTGAAATATTCTATCAGTGAGTTGTCACTGATCGATGATATATCACCATGCTAAGAATATTTTAAAATCGTTTTTTACCTCTTTCACAGGTTCCGCTGCGTGTTAGTAACCTATCCTACGAACGAAGTCGAAAGTAGAAGCTAGTCTATACATATAATAAGAATTTTTGAGTTTTTGGCGGGACTTTAGTCTGTCATGTAGTGGATTTTATATTTTATTCATAATCTTGTGTTATTTGACTCTATATTGTGTAAATTTGGTGGTGTTTTACGTAATATAGTTAGTTTGTTGTGCATAAGTGAAGTGAATGGAAAATAATAAAGCGGAGCATGAAATTCTGAGATGCCACAAA
The DNA here is from genome assembly GCA_014332785.1 of Antheraea mylitta. Taxonomy (NCBI): domain Eukaryota; kingdom Metazoa; phylum Arthropoda; class Insecta; order Lepidoptera; family Saturniidae; genus Antheraea; species Antheraea mylitta. The sequence goes on from JACEII010000115.1 coordinate 413,801, forward strand.
AACTCCCTGGAAGGTTCTAGCAAGGGATCCACCATCTTATTAGAATATTTTCTATTCACTTCACTTATGCACAATAAGCTAATTATATTACGTAAAACACCACCAAGTTACAAAAATATGGGAGTCAAAATAACACAAGATTATGAATAAAATATAAAATCCACTACATGAAATTACCAGGAGAGCAGAAGTTACAAGGTGTTCAATATATGCGACGTACAAACTACGTCACAACGACAAGGACGGAAGATACTCACGTGTGGTGTTTCCCGAATGGCGTCGCCATGGTAACGAGGTGCGCGTCCACATTCGGCTTCTTCTTGTTTATACCCTTCAATTCCGGCATATCTTCACCGTACAGTATTGTTAGTTTCTTCTCGCTGTGAATTCATCATTGTGGGAGGACTTCATTGTGGTTCTAATAAATGATCTTCTATCCATATAATTGGAATGTAAATCAAACGAGTTTGTACTTTTTATATTTTCATAGAAGAATTTGATGCAAGTGACATTAGTGGAAATGTGTATTTCACACAGCGCCATAGATTAAAGAAGATGAAGTCTTTTTTCGACTTAATCTCAAGGATAGAGCGATTTAGCCTAAATTAAACAACAGATTCGAGGTTATAATCATTCGAAAATTGCGTGAAAATATTTTTAGTAGTTTTCAAATGATGCCCTATCAAACAAACGGACAGACGTCTTTTCAACATACATAAATCTACAACACTGTAAAAAGTGCCTATTTCCTGTGGATGTTCTCACTATTGGCTCAAAAATCAATCATAAAATATTTTATTCAATTTAGGCCCTAATAAGCCGCTTATGTACGTTAAAACTACCACCAGTTCTGAAAACAACCCAGTCATCGAGAAGAACCGGCAATAAACTCGATCCGGTTTATCTTTTGAATATATACCAAGTGAAAGTTTAAACACTCGCAGTACTCTAGGATATGACACTTCATGGTCACATTTAACATATAAAATAATAATATTAAAACAAATACTAATAAACAACCAAGAAAACCCAAATTAAACTTTGTTCTAAAACTTTCAAAAGTATAAACACAAACGTAATAAATCTAGGTGCAATGACCAGTGCCGAAAGCTGCTACGCGCGACCCGAAGTAAATAACTTTTCATAATAAAACGGACAATATAACCTTTTATTTTATTCATGCCGTTCCCACGTTCAAGTTAAAGTGAAACAAACTGAAAGTCAACGTCACTGTTCACCTAGACACGTAAGGGATTGTGTATGGTTCTTGTACTTTTCTAAATAATTAGGTCAAATATTAAGCACCTATTTTTAAACAGACTTCAAAAAAAGGAGGAGGTTATCAATTCGTCTGTATGTTTTTTTTATGTTTGTTACCTCATAACTTTAGACTGGCTAAACCGATTTAGATGATTCTTTTTTTTATTTGAAAGCTGGTACTTCTCGTGTGGTCCTATTTTTTTGGTCCAGTTCTTTCAACGACATTTAGTGCAAAGTTCTTTTTTTTTTGAAAATTTACTTTATTTAAATTGATTTAGAACGAGAATCGAGTGCAGTGTGTCCTGCATAAATATTGCTAATGTCAAAACGTTCACCGGGTATATATGATATTTAGAATACATTTTAACACACATATATTATAGTGTCATAATCATAATCGTTTACATATTGATACACTCTATAACATCATTTAAACTTTACCACTTGGAAGTCCTATGTGACCTTAACTACCACTGTTCTTACTATGAGACACAGTGTAGTCTGTCTAGTGTACTTTTGAAATGCGTATCCTAAAGCCCCACATCTGAGATTAAAGTGTTGCCAACTTTCATCTTAATATTAGGTGAGGCTGGACACAAAAGCTACAAAAAAAAACCTGTACCTGTATCCAGCAAAATAGTACTGCGCCAATAACCAACCTATTTCGACCATGAAATTTATCTGCAATGAACATTTGAGCTCGCCCAAACTATGGTCTAGAATCTCTGCAATGGGACAAAAGAAAAAAAACTGCTTGTAGTTCACATACAGTAGAAGTGAACAGTATAACTATGCGTTCTGACAAATACATCATTTTTATCAAAAGTACGGCATTAATAAATTTTGTCAACTACCTGCATAATTTTCATAATAGTAACAAACGCAAAATTAGTCGTCGTAGCGTCAAGATTAAACCCTAGTGTTACATCGAGAACAAGATCTTATCAGAATGGAACTTCATATTATACCAACTACCCGCATCATATTACTACTAGAAACAAACGCAAATTAGCTGTCCTACCGTCAATATGAAGGCATATAGTGTTGCCTGAAGTATCGTTTTTTTTAGAATGGATCATTCATATTTTATATCAACAACCCGCATAATTTTAATATTCGAAATAAACACAGATTAGCCGTTCCAGCGTCATTATTAAATCCTAGTATTCCATCAAGAACAGAATCTTATCACTATGGGACATTCATATATTGTATCAACTACCCGCATAATTTTAATACTGAAATCAAATACAAATTAGCTGTCCTAACGTGGTGAAGAAACGCCACATTCTATGAAAAACAATACCTTTTTCAAAAGCGGGACATTCATAGATTTTATCAACTACCCGCATAATTTAAATACTGGAAATAAACACAAATTCGCTATCCGCTATGAAGAAACGTGAAACATACATGGATTATGTCAACTACCCGCAAATACTACTACTAGATAAAGGTGTAAATTAACTATCACACGTTTTAGAAGTATTAGGGCCAATAAATATTTATGAAACAATAGTGTTAGGGAATACAATAAGGACCTAAAAATATATCTTCAAGTAATAAATATGACATTTGTAGTGGTAGAGCCATGCTGAAGCTATTATTGGTTTCAGCCTGAATGGGTCGGCTCATCTGAAAACGGACAGAAAACCGATGTGAAGTAACAGTGCTTACATTGTTGCGTTTCGTTCGGTCAGTGAGAGCGCCGGAGACCCATCTCCCCTCCCCTCCCTTCTCCTCTTTCTTTCCCTCCCCCTTTCTCTCCATTCCCACAAACACAGGCTTGCAACGCACTTGCGACTCCTCTGGGGTTATTAGTGTCTATGGACGGCGGTGATCGCTTAACAACAGGTGACCCGCATGTTCGTTTGCCTCCTATATAACATAAAAAAAAAAACACTGACCTTGGAACGTTATGGAATAAGGCTGTGTATGCGTATCCTTGGCCGCTGTTATAGTTGTATAGAATATGTGATAGGGGGCGCTGGCTTCGTGTTTTGCCGCCATTTTGCCTTTAGGCCTCACCACGTCCATAAAATCTTCAATACGACGTGTCGGTTGCACTATCGGACGGTAATCGGAATCTAGAAACACGTTAGAAAGGATGATATAGAGAAAGTACGATCGAGATATTGGGAGAAATTATACCAGGTGAATGTTTAGACAGTAGCAATATTTATAGATGACACACTGCACTCGATTCTCGTTCTAAATCATAAAAAAATAGGTGCTTAACATTTGTCGTGATTATCTAGAAACATACAAAAATTATATCCAATCCTCCAAGCGTTTATATTAAAGCACAGTGTCAACGACTGCCAAGTGAAGTGAAGCCAATCGACCAACAAAGGTTAATTTTTCGAAGTTTGAACAAACAAAAGTCAGTTTATTGTCAGTTTTATCATCGAAAATTTACCTAAGGTTTTCTTTGTTTTTTATTAGTATTTGTTTTGATTATTTTTTTTTCGTTAAATGTGAGTATGAAGTGTCATATCTTAGAATACTATGAGTGTTTAACCTTTCACCTAGTATATGCCTTAACCCTTCATCATCAGCCTGTAAGAGACCCACTAAAGGGCCAAAAGACTCTTCCTAAAGGAAGGTATGACCATAATCACCTCACGACAGCCCATGACGTAATGTCGATTTGAAACTCTGAGAAATCAACATTTTATGTTTTCCCATATACAGTAAGTACTACAAGAACATGGGCTTAACCCATAGATTGTCCAAAACCATAAGATTCATACAAACAGATATAGATCTTATGATGCATTGATCAACATACTGTTGGCAGCATACGTTTTAAAAATAGCGTATTTATTACAACGTTTGTTAAAATTCGGGGTGTAAGGGGTGTCGACTAACATCTTAAGACTTGAGACACCCAAGCCAACCTCAACTGTACGTGGTGCACCCTGCTGATCAACGAACGAGGCAATGGCAATAGCAGGGTGGTAGGGTTTTACAGCCCGACTGGGTTGCAACCACCATGCATATGGCGAAAAAGCCCATAATAGTGACTCGCCTGTGCATATCCAGTACCGGGTGACTTTCGTCATTATGGCCGGCAAGACAGCGGCAACCGGCGAAGGATAATCTTTCTGTCAGTGGTTGCCGATGTTTTTGGATTGTACTATGCTTAACATCAGGCACAGTGCAGTCACTTTGTCGTGCTTCAATAAAAAAAAAAACAACACTAGCGGCTATTCGCGACTACGTCCGTCCGTGGAATAGTTACTTCAGGCTAACGTTAACACGCAGTGGTAGCTCTTAAGAGGAAAAAACATTCTTCGTTGGTGCTCCGCTCCTAATAACCTTAGTGTGATGATATACAGCCTACAAAAACGTCACAAACTCACAAACTTTACCTCTTTTTAACCGACTTCAAAAAAAGGATCAGAAATTCGTCTGTTTTTTTAATGTTTATTACCTCATATCTTTGGACTGGATGGACTGATTTTGATTTTTTTTTTTATTTGAAAGCTGGTGCTTCCCGTGTGATCCCATTTCAGTTTGGTCCAGTTCTGTCAATGGCATCCAGTGCAAAATCGTATAATTGTTAAATTTGCATTAAGTATATACACGACAAATAAACGAATAACTCAATATTACGCCAACCGATTTCGATGATTAATTTTTTATTGGAAAGGATGTACTTTAAGGGTAGTTTGATGAGAATTTGGTTAGGTTCTGGTTATGGGATCCGTGACAAAGTAACAAAACTTTCAAGAAACGAGCCTTCTCTTTTCTTAAGGACCGGCAACGCATCTGCGATTCCTCTCGTGTCGCAGGTGTCCATGGGCGGCGGTGATCAATTACCATCAGGGGACCCCCATGTTTTAGTAAAATATATTTATGTACAGTAAAATCTCTCACAGAAAATCGACGTGAAGTAACAGTGCTTGCATTATTACGTTTCGTTCGGTCAGTGAGAGAGCCGGAAACCCACCTACCCTCCCCTTCCCCTTCCTCCTTCCCTTCCTGACCCTCCCCCACCCTCCTCCCAAATACAGGTTGGCAACGCACTTGCGACTCCCCTGGTGTTGCAAATGTCTATGGACGGTGGTGATCACTTAACATCAGGTGACCCATCTGTTCGTTTGCCTCCTATGATATAAAAAAAAAATGGAAAAATAAAGTAAATTTTCAAAAAAAAAAGAATTAACCGACTTCAATATTAATAAAGAACCCATAAGGCACTAAAAAGCGAAAAATAAATAGTTTATCAAATTAACTAAATTAAATAAAACATATGAATATGTGTGCTCCCTGAGATGTATTGGAAGTTGGTGCCAACTGAAAATCATATCATCTACATAGGTACAAAGGCAATTCTTTTTTTTTTTTGAAAACTTACTTTTTAATATAGTTTAATATAGTAATATAAGAGGAACATACCTCTTACTTTACCCTGTGAATGTTCTTTAATTATTGATTTATTATCTCCGTCCTTTTTCATTTCTTGTGTTTTCATTTCAGTTTTAGATATTTTCTGTACATTAATTTGCCCTTTTAATGCAGTATCTATATCTTTATTGGCAGAACTACTGCTTGGTTTCTCGTTGTCAATTGAACCGGATTGCTTTGAGCTAAAAATTAAATAATTTTGACTTAGCACAACATGTATAACAAAAATTGATTGAATTGACTAAATTGAATGTTAGTTGTTTGTAGGTGGTAGAGCCCCGCTGAAGCTATTTTTGGTTTCAGCATGAATGGGTCGGCTCCTCCGGGGTAGTACCACCCCTCTCACAGATAACAGACGTGAAATAACAGCGCTTGCATTGTTGTGTTTCGTTCGGTCAGTGAGAAAGCCGGAGGCCCACGTCCCCTCCTCTTTCCTTCCCCTCCCCCTTCTCCCATATACAGGCTGGCAACGCACTTGCGACGTCCCTGATGTCGCTAGTGTCTATGGACGGTGGTGATCACTTAACATCACGTAACCCACAACTTCGTTTGATATAAAAATATAAAAAATATAAATATATAAAAAAAAAAATTATACTATAATTATATTATATATTAATATCAATCATAGGTTACCCGACCCACAGAAACACCAACGTTTTTTTTTTTTTTATACCATGTCGGTAGCAAACAAGCATGCAGGCCGCCTGATGTAAAGCGGTCACTGCAGCCTATGGACGATTGTAACATCAGAAATGTAACATGCATATTGCTGACCCCTAAATAACCTATTTATTTTCCCATTGAAGTATTGCATTGTAGTCCCTAGGAAAAACTTCAACCGGAAGCTCATACCACAATCGGATCGTTCCTGGAAGGAAACCTCATTCGAACCGGACTGTCTGAAACCATTTCAGTTCCAATGTGTGGGGATGAATTCCCAGCCGATAACGAGCGGCGTAATGGTGGAAAGCAACTACAGGCATAATGTTAAACAATTCCTCGGAACACAATCCCCTTATACAAACGGGAGAACACACATAAAGAGGCGACGTGAAATAACAGTGCACGCATCGGTCAGTGAGATCCGGAGTACCAACGCAGCCCCCCCCCTTCTCTACCAACAAAAGCTATGCGACTCCTTTGGTGTTGCATGTGTCTATGAAAGGTGGTGATCACTTAGTTGACCAACCTGTTCTTTGCCTCTTACGATGTAAAAAAAAAATCGAATCGTTATGACAACTTAGTTCGAGCATGTGTGTTCCCTTGTCATGAGGAAATGGGGGGCAAGAGGTTTACAAGACTAGAATGGGGGTATTACTTAGTAAATCATTTTTTTTTCGAACTGACTACGCTATTGACCCAGCAAGGTCTTCAATAGCTTCATCAGACATGACTGAAATAGTTTGGAAAATTATCCGAGACAAAAGAGTTGTTGAGGTATGTATGCTTGGTACACATATATGCTCCAACAACTCATATACGTATGAATAGTTAGCTCAGATAGGTCGCGAATTTCATGTATCATGCAACAGCTCAAGCTGAGGTGTGCCGTGCACCCTTGAGCCAGTTGCCCAAATATAATCGGCTGAGTGCCGCATGCGCTCGCCTTAGTAGTCCGGTGAAGTTGTTAAGACTTTACTGGGTCAATAGCGTAGTCAATTCGAAAAAAAAAAAAGCTTCAACAGACTACTACAGTTAGTAAAACAATACAAGGTCTAATATTACCTTACCTACTTGCCTCTTCTTTCACATTTGGTTCATATAACTTCTTCTCCACTATGACGTCAAGCTGTTCGGATATCATGACCTTCTGTAGGCTATACTTCTCTGGTATGGGATATGATCCGCTGTTGTCATATAGATCCAATATGGCCTCCACTGTAATTCAAACAGTGTAAGGTTTATAATACACAATATTTACTCAATATCAGAAAATCTTTAAGCCTGACATTACTAATTATTACTCTGAAGATCAGTCTCGATAAATTATTTACTGTAGTAACAGCCGCTTGTGACTTTATTTGTATATATCCATCCATCCGTAGACACTAGCAACACCAGAGGAGTCACAAGTGCGTTGCCAGTCTTGTGTTGGTTGGGAAAGGGGGAGTGTGGCGGGGGAAGAAGGGCGGAGAGGGGACGTGAGTCTCTAGTGCTATCACTGACTGAATGAAACGCAACAATGCAAGCACTGTTACTTCACATCGGTGTTTCTGTGAGTCTGGTGGTGGTACCAGGGGTGAGCCAACTCATTCATGCTGAGTAATAGTATAGTAATAGTAGCTTCAACTTGGCTCTACCACCTAGAAATTCAGAATGTATGCAACATGATTATCTAGCAGTTTATAGCTGACCCATGCCTACTTTGTTGGGCAGTAAACATTTCTTCATAATATTATGAGTGTGATTTGATTAGCACTGAGTGGTATATATTTTGATGACAGGTCATAATTGGGCTTGCCATTAGAAATTCACATCTCGAATTCGGGGTTATTAAGGGTTGCTTTTTATAGGGGTTGGTTCCCCCTTTCAAAGACACCCCCTTCCAACCGCGGAGACGCGTAGTTTCTTTTAAATTTTTGTTTGAAGTTATGTACAACGGAACATGATTTTTCCTTAAGAGGTGCATTTTTAAGGTTTTTCATAGTATAATTTGTCGTTTTGTACATATTTATTGTTGTTTTATAATTATTTACTAATATTAAAAAAAAAATCGAATATAAATTATTTGTATGAGGAGCAGGATCTTTACCACAATCTTATATTTTTTATTTTGTTAGACTACTATATTTAATCCATAATTCAACTGTCTCAATCATAGAAAAGAATATAATATTAATTATTTATATGATCATAAAACCTCTCCACATGTAAGGCAAGCAAGCGAGCAAACTAGTCCAAGCTAATCCGACTGGAATAATTTAGGTTAATAAAGGAATAGGGCTGGGGGAAGCTGTGCTTCGCTCCCACCCTTGTCCTCTATGTAGGTTAGTATTGCGAATACATCAAATTCCTTGTTGTTTTAGATTGATTAACTATTATGAGCTTAAATGTGGATTATTTAAAGAAAAGAAAAAGAAAAAATTAGAACAGAATTTTATAGTCAATTTTTTTTTTAATATTCATATGCTTTCCAATAATAATTTAAAAATGAGAACAGAATTTTATAGTCAATTTTTTTTAATATCTATATGCTTTCCAATAATAATTTATTTTTTATCTAATTAGTTGAAAATAACTTTTTGTTATGCACATTTGCTATAATTTTTTTAGTTCTGTTACAAGATTTAATTTTTATTTTTTCCACAATATTTACACTTTTTCAACAATGATTTCTCGCTATACTTGTATATACACATAGTATAGTACAAACTGTTTTGTTTTAACTTAAAAATCATCAAATTGTTAATATAAAATTTACCAATGATTGTTAGAAAGTGGCACAACCTCAAAACTTTAATCATGAAAATCTCAGTAATTATGACTTTCCTCGGCGGGGGAGTTGTATAGAGGGGTAGTCAGCAACACACCACCCCCATCCCAAATTTCAGGATGCGATTTTTTAATGCGGCCACCATAATTGTTGTTGATAATATGATCAATAAATATCACTTAACAATTTATATAGTTTTTTTTTTTTTAAACTAAAACTACTTAAATAGAAAAGTTAGTCATATGCAGTCTTTGACTTTTTTGTAGGCATTATCAAGCTCTACCATTTTTCTCTAAAACTCACTCATATATCTCTCGTCGTTAAGGCAGCGTTCATAAGAAATATTTTCGGTCGATCGTTTCTTCTCAGACTTACTTTGCAAATCTGACTACTAGATGAAAGTCTTTTCACTTTTCAGGTTAATATACAGCCTATAGCACTCACAAATAACGTGGCTTTTTATTGATACATTTTTTTTAAAAGCGGTTGAGTAGATCCAAATATTACCCCTTACAACCTCACACACTTTACCTATTTATAATATTAGTATAGATTATACTCACGATGTGGATGACTGAACTCTCGAAAATGTGCCGGATTCTTTCTGTAACATTTATCTCCGTAGTCGCACTCCTTCTTCACTCTTTTTTGTGTTTTATTATCTACAATCAAAAAAACAAATAGATAATGTAAAAAAAAGTTAATAAGTATTACTGTTGTTTTTAATTAGAATCAAAATAATCAACCATCCATTACGCTCCTCCGTTTATTAAGCGATGTCATTACTAATTATAAATAACAGTAAATAATATTGAAATTAAAACTAATCTAAAAGTTTTGTTTTGAAATTCCAGCTGGGAGACTACGAATGACATATGACTAGGGTTGCTATTTAGATATCGACAATAAAAGAAATCGATTAGTACAGTTTAATTATAATTCAATATAATAAGTAATAAGTATAGTTATAGTATATCAAAATAATATTTTTTAAGTTACAAAATATGGAATTCTCTATTCGCTCTGACACACGAAACATTATACTGTATACTTATTATGTTATAAAATTAATTCACCAATGTTATTAATAAAAACCTATTATTTTAAAAATTTAACGATTTTAGTTATAAATAAAAATCTTTAGTAATCTACTTTGTCATTTATCATTTATATTCTAATCCTATTTAATATTATATGAATATGAGTTTAATTATAGGACTTTATTAAAAAACAAAATGACTATAATATTAATCATCTCAGTCAAGTAATTTATCCTCCGGGTCTCATTATGTGCGATGTTACCATTATATTTTTTTAATTTAGTTGTAAGTGATGATATCATTATATGATTATAAATTATAACAAATATCTGATACTACTATAGAAAAGTATTGGTACTTTTCAACTGATACATAATTAAATAACAACTTGACACAGATACTAAAATTTTAAAGTATCGATCCTTATCATACGCTATCATCCCTATGAAATGACTTTATGTTCTATTATATTTTTAATATCGAAGCAACTGGATATGTCTTTTAAATTTTAGAGTTTTTGGCGGGATTTCAGTCTGTCATGTAGTGGATTTTATATTTTATTCATAATCTTGTGTTACTTGATGCTCCTGGCATAGATTTTATACCTTATTCCTTTCTCACTAAAAGTAACAAGAAAGCAAAACTTTTTTTCTTAAATATTATTAACTCTGTTTACTCCAGTGGTGTGATTCCCAGCTCTTGGAAATCTCAGGTTATTGTCCCTATATTAAAGTATGGTAAAGATCCTTCAGATCCAAATTCATACAGACCTATTTCTCTTTCTTCTACTTTGTCCAAAATCATGGAGCATATGATAAAAAATCGACTGGAATGGTTTGTAGAAAATAATCAGTTATTAGCTAAGTCTCAAACAGGGTTCAGGAAAAATATGTCTACCATGGATAACTTAAGTGTAATAACAACAGATATTCGGTGTGCAATTCACAAGAAGGAATATTTGGTAGGGGTGTTTCTGGACGTGGCTTCCGCTTATGACAAGGTTCTCCTTCCGGTGCTCAGGAACAAACTTGTTCAGCTGAGTGTCCCAGAGAAGATGATCAACTTCATAAGCAACCTACTGCTGGAAAGAGTGATCCACGTCAAAACACACAATGGATTGGGTAGTCCAAGATTGGTATGGGAGGGGCTACCCCAGGGCTCGGTCCTTAGCCCTCTGCTTTATAACATATATACTGCTGATCTGAATCAAACCGTAGAATCATTTTGTGAGATACTACAGTATGCCGATGATTTAGTATTGTACGCTTCTAACCCGTCTATTTCTTATGCAGTGGCTCAGTTAAATACTGCCTTATCATACTTAGGACAGTGGCTTGATGCCCATGGTTTGTCATTGGCCATACCCAAATCTTCAGCAGTCATATTCTCCAAAAAAAGGCATGTACCATATATAGAAATACTATATAATGAAGAACCTATTCCGGTGAAGGAGAAGGTAAAATTTCTTGGTGTATTATTGGATAGTAAGCTAACCGGTGTTCCTCACTTTGATTTTGTCGTAGAGAAATGCGAAAAATCAATAAACGTCCTAAGAACCTTGGCTGGTGTCTGGTGGGGTGCTCACCCTTATACACAGAAGCTTATTTATAATGCCCTTGTCCGAAGCCATTTGGATTATGGAGCATTTTTACTTGACCCGTGCAGAAAAGCTGCTTTAACAAAGCTAAATGTCATTCAATCTAGGTGTCTGAGAATAATCTTGGGCGCTATGAAATCCTCGCCAATTAATGCACTACAAGTGGAATGTGTAGAACCACCTCTGTATCTTCGGCGTCAGTACCTGTCAGACAGATTCCTTTATAAACTTTTCCAAAACACAAGCCATCCTCTAATCCCTAAACTTCAGATACTTTTGCAAGAGTTTGAACCTCCTGGCTACCACTCGCTACAGGATCTTCCTTGTATACTTCAATCATTTTACAAAATCAGCAAGTTAACATTCCCAATCTTTAAATCCGCCATCAACCCCTTGTATGATACTAACTATTATGCACTAATCTTCCAACCAACCATTATAATGCATTTTGACATTAATAAGGACTCTGTCCAAGCCAACAGTCAATTCCAAGCAAAACTAGCCAATGAATGGGAAGGATGGGTACCAATTTTCACGGATGCTTCTAAGCTAGTCAACTTTGGACATGTCGGTGCAGCGGTCTGGGTGCCAAAGCACAGAGTTATACTAAGCTATAGATGCCCACCTGGTACTACGGTGTTTACTGGGGAAGCTGTTGCCATCCTTGAAGCCATACTATTTATAAAGGCTCACAAATTAACGAGAACCATTGTATTTACTGACAGCAAAAGCTGTCTTGAAGCGATTTTGTCTAACCCTTTTCATTCCAAAGATAAGCATCCAGTTATATTTACAATTAGGAAAGCATTGTATGAGTGTCACAATTTAGGTTTTAGTACGGTTCTTGCCTGGATCCCTGGGCACTGTGGAATTTCGGGTAATGAAACTGTGGACTCTTGCGCCAAATGTGCCATCCAGTCGGGGTCCTTGGATCACTATAGGATTTACGCAAGGGACTTATGCCTATCATCTAAATCACGATTGTTTGATGCATGGCAAAGGAGTTGGAATTTGTCTCGGAAATTAAAGGGCAAGCATTATGGGTCTTTGCAAATTGATATCCCGCAAAAGCCATGGTTTTTTTAATTCAGAAATGTGAATAAAAAGGTTACCTCTTCTATTTGCCGCCTGCGCCTTGGGCACGCCTGCACACCAGTGCATTTGAATAAAATAAGGATCAGGGATCACTCTATTTGTGAATGTGGCTTAGAGGATGGATCACCGGATCACATATTTTTTAATTGCCCTAGAAACAGTTTCTCTCTCTATGATGTTCTACCTTCTTCTATTCCCCGTCCTACTAATATTATGTGTCTCTTAACTCTTGTTATGGATAACCATCTAATCGTAGAATGCTTCTCGAAATTTATTAATACTAACAAAATTAAACTTTAGATTTTAGTGTAATGCTTTTGTGTCCGCAATCAATCTACCCGTAATCTAACAATATGTTGTATGCTTAATTTACATGTATTTTCTTTGTGATGTCTGTTTGTAGATAGCCCGGTCTGAATATAAAGATATTTGTCTAATTGTCTGGTGCAACCTCCATTGTCCATGACTCCATTCACTTGACATTGGCAAAATTGTGTCAACACACATGTTGCCATTTTAAGAAGAAGAAGAAGAAGATCTATATTTTGTAAAGTTGGTGGTGATTTATGTAATATGGTTAGTTTATTGTGCATAAGTGAAGTGAATGAGAAATATTACCACGGACCATGAATTCTGCGATGCCACAAAAATTCCCAGGAAAGTTGTAACAAGAGAACCACCATCTTGTTATAACAATTAACATTGAAATAACAGCACGACGCCTTACAACATTCTTAATTACGACAATCAGAACATTTTTTAATGATTATTTGAAGATAAAATATGTCTGAAATATTATATAGAAGATTTGGCGTTTATGCCTTTACATTAACTTGGACATAGAAAAAAACAGACTAAAGAATACAATAGCATTGACAACTTCAGAATTGGCAAAAGAAACATCTTGAAAATTAAGATCTAGAAGATTTGGCGCGTATGCCTTTACTTGAACATAGATTTAAATTCACTACAGAATATACAAAACCACATATATTTACAACTTCAGAATTGGCAGTATGGATTAATTCCTTCGCCTGTCATATTGGACGAATATTGTTACTACTACTTTTAAATTTCATGACTTGAGTTTTTTGGCGGGATTTCAGTCTGTCATGTAGTGGATTTTATATTTTATTCATAATCTTGTTTTACTTGACTCTATATTGTGTAAAGTTGGTGGTGTTTTATGTAATATGGTTAGTTTAACGTGCATAAGTGAAGTGAATGGGAAATAATACCACGGAGCATGAAATTCTGAGGTGCCACAAAAACTCCCTGGAGGGTTCTAACAAGAGATCCACCATCTTGTTAGAATATTGATTGACACGACGCTTGATATTGTAATGATCGTGCGACGCTTGTAATATTATTGATTACTCGACAATGGCAGTAATAATCTGAAAGATTGATTGCCAAAAATAAAGTTAAAAAAAAAAATTCATGACTTACTTTTTTTATACCTTTCAAATTTCGGTCTAAGATTTTGGTTCGCTTGATAGATTTGTCTACAAAGTTATTTTTAATTCACAAATTCGTTTCTCATGTTATTACTTATAATCTGCTTCACTTTCACAACTATGTTTCGTGCAATACCACCAATAGTGCAAAATATGAGTTCAGCATAATTTTTATATCAATAATTAATATTAAAAAAATCTATGTGAGTTTAATTCTTTTAAGCCATACAGTGGATTATGGTATGATTCAATTATTTCATTGGGGAGATTTACATGTATAATACAAACATACTAAGGTTAACAAAAATAATGGTAAAATCAATGTATATTAAAATGTAAAAATATTTTCCGGGTGCGCACACAGCTATCGCTGGTTAAACCTAATGAGATATGATACATTGGAACAATGTCATTAAATCTTTTCCATAACATTACTCACTTAGAACATAAAAATATTCCGCAACCCCCTACACGCAACTGTTTCTAACATTTGTTTTGTATGTTACAAATATTAAATTCATACGATATTTTTATTTATTTTCATTGTTAGGTATCGGTATAACCATACCTAGCTCGCCTAGTCGATTAAATAAATAATGAATTAGGTGAAATACGAATGAAACTCGAAACCCTTTTTTATTTTTGTTGATTTCTTTTAAGGAATCGTGAGTCTCCTTTTGACTAACTTTAAACTGGAAGTTTTTGGCGGGATCTTAGTCTGTCATGTAGTGGATTTTATATTTTATTCATAATCTTGTGTTGTATGACTCTATATTGTGTAAATTTGGTGGTGTTTTACGTAATATAGTTAGTTTATTGTGCATGAGTGAAGTGAATGGAAAATAATACCACGAAGCATGAAATTCTGAGATGACACAGAAACTCCCTGGAATGTTCTAACAAGGGATCCACCATCTTGTTAGAATAGTTATTCACAAGTTGCCTAATATTGAAATGATCGCACGATGCTTGTAATATTATTGATTACGTGACAATCGCAGTAATAACCTGAAGGATTGATTGCCAAAATTAAAGTAAAAAAAAAATAAATAAAAAAAAAACTTTGAACTAGGACGAACTAAAGTCAAAATAAAGACACGATTTTCGAATTTCGTTGTTGGGTTATTTAGTCAAAGTTTTGATAATATCATACTTAGTATCGAATAGTGTTCTTTAAATAAATAAAAGACTAATAACTTTAATCAAAAATATATAATTTCTTTTATTTTGTTGATTACTTATAAGATTATATTATATAAAAATAAAGCTATGCTTATAAATTTATCCTTATCTGTAACAAAATTAACTCTATCAATATCAATGCCCCATAGAGGTTTTATTACAACACATCGTCGTTACAAATTTGTGACAGCTTAATACGATCTGTTTCGTCCATATTCGGGTAACTTGTTGCTTATATTGCACCATTCCATGATTATGTAGCATCTATTAGATAAATTGTATTTATAAAATTGTGCAATCGTAAGCAAAAATTGTCTATACATCTTAAATACTTAAAACCTCTTTAAGTTATTAACTCACCAATACCACGACACATAGTTTAATGGAATCAATTCTTTTGACAAGTTCCACTGTACAAAGAATATCTTTTTATTCTGTATTTAGAAAGTTTCGTCGTGTCAATCACATAACCATAAATAAATTTTAAGCAAAAACGGAAGTCCACATAGTCCCAGAAATTCCACAACTACGAAAATATTAGTGGAAAGTTCATCACACATATCTGTTTAAACTATTGAGACGATGTTGTCATGAAAATCCTTATGGTACTAAACGACTATCCTATAAATCTATACTAATATTATAAAGAGGTAGAGTTTGTGAGTTTGTGACGTTGTAGGGGGTAATCTCAGGCACTACTAGTCCAATTAGAAAAAATCTTCCAATGTAATATAGCTCATTTATCGAGGATGGTTATATATCATCACACTAAGACCAATATGAGCAGAGCACCAATGAAGTATGTTTAAAAATCGGGGTTTTTTGTCCTTTTCAGAGTTTCCGCTGCTTGTTAGCGTTAGCCCAAAGTAACTATACCACGCGAACGAAGTAGCGGGCAGAGGCTAGTATCCCATAAATGCAATAGTTAATCTGCAATACTGCAAACAATTCTTATGATAATATGCAATATAAGAATTTAAAGATAAAATATTTTTTTAAATTAAATCCAGTATTCTAATTCAAATATTCTGCCCATTCTGTATCTATAAGAGTATTGAAAATTCCTTGACAGAAAATATAATAAATAATAACCAAAACAATAGTTCCAATTACAAATACAGAAATCCAATTCTTTGTTTCCTGTCCGTTGCTTTTTGTCAATGTCTTCGGGGCACTGTCCTCATTAGAATGCTCATTAATTTCAAAAGTGCATTGTGATCCATCATGAACTAGTTTGAAAAACTTTAATATCTCATCATCAGCCTCAAAAACTTTTTTTAATTCATCATCATATTCCACTTTAATAGCTATGAATTCTAAGACACAGCTATTTACAAACGTCGTAATAAATCTAATCAGCTGGTACTTGTTTTTTGGCTTGGTTTTGAATAAATCTGTTACATATTCCGCTGTAAGGTATTCTTGAAAAGTTAAATGTATGAATTTCGGTACTCCGTTTACGATACAATCGACTATTCCAGTTTTATTCTCCGCAGCTTCAAGTTCCTTAATAATATTTTGCATTATATCGATTTCACCTTGTCTTAATATGTCGCCCAAATTCTTATAGTACGATGCGTAGAAAGCCATCCTTTTGTGTTTGTCCAAAAACTCTTTCAGTTCCTTCTCGTACCTCAATTTCACGTCAGGATTATAAACGTCCATTTGGATTTTTTGTTCGAAATATCTTTTCTTTACTTGCGTTTCAAGGAAATGTTTATAGAATGTTAACGTATTTGCTTCTACATCCCATCTGGAAGCGTTATTATTATTTGCTAATGAAATGTTCTTTATTTCATATTTAAAATTTTCAAGTGCGATAAACAGGTATAGTGGTGGTATTTTTAAATGCATTGCTTTTTTTCTTACTAAATTATGATTTGCAAGATCAAGAGACGGAGGAATATCATTGTTCTTGTTATTGTTTGACAGCCATTTCACAGCTAAAGGATGCCTTTCATCCGTAATATGTATATTTTTTGCTTCGCTTAGGAAATAATCAGCCGCTGCGAAATACATTTCGTGCAGTAGGAAATTACAGAATTTAATATTCACATTGTATTTAAGCTTCAAGTGAAGCTCCTCTTTCTTTTTCATATGCTCAAGAAACTCATCGATGTTCATAAACTGATCGTAGTTTAGTTCGTCGAAATTGAAATTAGTTTTGAAATATTTCATCATAGAAACTTGCAATTCTTTAAGTAAGGGTTCTTTTAAATCATAAGGAGTGCCGAATTCGGTTTGTAGTGTTTCAACGATATTATTGTACGAACGACTGACGATCCACATACGTTGTTCATGAGCAGATATATCGGCTGAGGCATCTTCCGACCTTCTTGTAACCAAACATTTCAGTAAATCAGTAATCTCGTCTTTGTAATGCGGACAGATTTCGTCGAAACCATCGAAAAGTAAAACTGTTTTACCTTTGTTATAAGAGTATATAAACATTTCTAATTCAGTAGAAGCTGAGACATGTTCTTTATTATACGTTGCCACTAACTCTCCATCAACTATTGTAAGATCGAAATTAATTTTATCAAAATGATTATGACGATTTCTCGATATCGTTTTAGACATGGCTGATTTACAAACAAATTTCAAAGCTTCTATACGATTGATTTTGACTTTATTTTCTTGCCATCTGTGAAATTCTTTTGTATAATCGAGTAGGCTTATTCTCTCGATCCAAATTTCAGGTTTCAGTTGTTTAGTTTCGATAGACATATGGGTTAAGTAAGTCGATTTCCCAATACCAGGAGCACCAATTAGAACGATAGCACCGCTTATCTCTTCAAATGAGTTCAGTTTTACATTTATCCTCCTTTCATAGTGACGGTTTGAATTTAACGAGAGCACATACGAGATCTTTGCGGATTCTGAGAATAGTTCTTTCTTAAATTCGTCAGCCTTAATACTCAGTTGTCGATCTAAGTAGTAATATTTAATTTCTTCATAACTCGAATTCGTTACTGTTCGTCCGACTTCAATTTTTTCATTGTTAATCATTTTCTGTAATAAATACAGCGTTATCAAGTGTTTTGCGTCTTCTTGTATAATTGCATCAAAAGTTGTCTCAATGCCTTGAAATGTCAATTTTCTAGTTAAAATGTTTTTCTGACTGGTTAGAACTAGGTCTTTGAATTCTATGGTTTTATCCGGTACCTTTATGAATTTACGATTACCAATGTGACTAAGTAATTTATCATAAGAATTCACATTCATTACTAATATTAGCCGCTTCGATGCACAATTCTTTATCACATAACGAAAGAATTCACTTTTAGATTCTGAGATATCATCATAAATGATTATCAATGTTTGTAACTTATTACTTTTGATTTCTTCTATCAGGATGTTCCTATCATTTCTGGAGACTATAGAACGAGAATCAAGTTCAAAGAACGCATATTCCTTAGATGTATGGAAATGTTGGACCAATTTGATTCCAGTTAGTGTGATGACTTCTGTTACTATGACAGTACAATCTGTTCCAAATTGCGTACTCAGAGTTCGGACAGACACTTCATCAAAGTCAAGATTATAGCTTTTCATGCGTTCTATATAAGCATTGCTAAAGATTGTCAAAAGCGAATTCTGCAAAAATTCATTAACAATATCATCAAAATGCTTCTTCTCGTGCGCCAGATAATTTACCTCGCCTTCAAGCATCCACCATTTTTGCACTTCATCATGGAATTTTAAGTACATCGCCTCACAACGAACCCCAGAAGTTGCTCTTTCAGAGGCGTTCTTAGTAGTAATACAGTAATCTTCTAACAGTTCCTTACAACAACAATCTATTTCTTCCTCTTTAGCTTGATTTGTATAAAACCAAAGTTTATTAAAGAAATCTTTCGCTGACAATTTATCCCGTGCATCTAATTTTAACGAGAGTTTAGGGAAACCTTCAACATCTATTTTCAGTATATAACTATCTAAATCATTAATTTTACTCTTCAATAATTCCAGTAACATTTGAGCATTGTTTTTCAGAGTATCATAATTCATATTAAATTTAAAAGACACCTGATCTTCACTAAGGATGAAAAGATTTCCCATAGCGCTTCCTAAACCACCATTTAAATCAACCACTCCAGCATCTATAAGCTTGTTAGGTCCGATTATTGTATCATTGATGATAACGTTTTTGTCTTCGTAATGTAGCATTAATTTCTCAAGTTCTCCAGCCAAATACTTCAGTCTCCTTTCGCCTTTCTTACCAGTACTAACTGCAATATCAATATTACCGAACGTTGGAGGTAGTTTGAAAGAGATTGAATTTAACTTCTCTTTAACAGCAAGGTTATGAGCTTCTTTATACACATTGTACATAATTTTTACTTGAGATAACATTTTCGAAATATCTTTCATAGTTTTATCTGTAACAGCTAGAGTACTGGTTTCTTGATCATAATATATGGATACACTTTGTATAAGTTTACTAACAGTAACTGCTGTCCGTTCACGTATAAATGTTTGCACTAATTCTTTTAGATTGTCCATATTATGATTACTTCCTTTAACAGCTTCATTAAATAATACTTCTTTCAACGTTATTAACAATTCGTCGGTATCACTAAAAAATTCATCACGAAATGTACCTGTTCGGTTTCCAACATTGTTCACATCACTAACATTTACAACATTTCGTGCCAATACGACATGATATTTACGTATGTAGCAATCATTCAACATCATATCGATTTTATCCTTCCGAGTAAAATTAATTAGGGTTTGTCCCAAAAATTTCATCTCTTCAAGCAACACTGATCTCGTCAATAAGTCCACTTCATCATCAGAGTATTTATATTGGAATACGTCATTGTATTCTCCGCTTTGTATCAAATCTCTAACATTATCATCCGTGACATGATCTTCAGAGGTTTCCCTGTGTTCCAATTCATTACCAGCTGATGTGTATATTACATAGTAACATTTGAAGTCTTTGTAATTACCCTTAAACATTATATCGCTATTTGTCTCGTTGAAACTTTGCCTGATTACTAAATAACTTTTTAAATATTTATGCAAACTGAAATCACTGTTTACTCTCCATAGATCACTAGTTTTTACTTTATCTTTGATGATGTTAATCTTATGCTTCGCCTGTACGTATATAATAACATCTTCATTGTTGATTTTATATCGAACACCAACATCATCTAACGCTCCTATACCCTCTAAATTAGTTCCCAGAAAGAATTCATTGTATTCTTTCATAAATGAACGTATTCGTATCAGAGTTATTAATTTTGTTTCATACAGTTTTCCTTTTATGCCAGTCGTGCCGTCGCGTTTCATATATGTATAGTCTTTGCTACATTTATTTTTAACTATTGTTTTTTTCACTTCTTTTGTTTTCTTTTTTACTTTACTTTCTTGTTTATTCAACAGTTCTACGGGAGCTTGTGCTACGTTAGAATCCAACTCTTTAGCGACATTTAATGCAGTCTTACCTTCTACGTTTTTATAGTCTGTTTTAGCTCTGCGTTTCGGAAGCAAATCAACTACTTCCAAATCTTCCTTTAGGACAGATATTTTTAGTTGTGTATTATTGGAATCGTTACCAAACTGTTCATTAATATTTGCTCCTTCATCTAAACATTTTATAACATCAGACACTTTTTCTTCACCCGCAGAATCTATAAGAGCTGGGAATAATTTGGTATTTTTCGAATTTTCTTCGGATGAAGACATTTTGAACTAGTATTCCTTGTAATTACTTCATTGGTTGAATCTTCAGTTATATTCCTTCACCTTAAAATTAAACACAGGATTGCAAAATAAATAAAAAATATGATTAAATATTTAAGGCATAAAAACTCGAAATGACAATGGCTTAGTTGTTAGCGTGTTCGGACACTGAGTCGATCATTGTCGGCTGCAATCCTTGCGACTAAATCAGAGTTTACAATGAAGTAAAAATATCGTAGTGAAACCATAACATGGTAACAAACATGGCAGTAAACGAAGATATCGTGATAATGTATTTTATTCTTTAATTATATAGGAGGCTAACGAACAGGTAGGTTACCTGATGTTAAGTGATCACCACAGTCCATAGACACTAGCAACACCAGAGAAGCCGCAAGTGCATTGCCAGCCTATATTGATGGGGGAGGGGGAAAGGAGAAGGAAGAAGGTGGGCTTCCAGTGCTCTCACTAACCAAACGAAACGCAACAATGCCAGAACTGTTACTTCACGTCGGTTTTCTGTAAGACTAGTGGTACTACCCCGGGTGAGGCGACCCGTTCATGGTGAAATCAGCCATAAATTCAGCGTGACTCTAGCACCTATAATTTTGTAAATAAGGAAAAAGTATCTAAAAAGCAAAACTAACAAACTGCACGACGACATCGATTACGTTTCTTTTTTTTTTGGATAAATAATATACGTAGATAATAGATTTTAAGGAAATATGAATAACTATTTAATACAAACTTCAAATTAACAATAATTCACCCAATTTACCCTTAATCGTGTTACTAAACATTTTTTAATCAACTCTTAATTCTTACCAGATTAGGCCCCCCTCGGCAGCGGCTCAAGCCTAGGTCCGTTCCCTCGGCGTGGCGTGGAGCCCTTGAGTACGCTGCTCACGCGATACAGTGATACAAAACCTTACATGACTGGTACAACATCACACACATCACCTATACACACGTGCACACCTACACGCTTACACGCTGTTTTTCTTTTTCAGATAAATAAACGACAAAGAGTTCTATCATTATTTTTCCCTATCCTATGTAGTTTAGAAGAATTTTTTCAACACAAAATACATATAGGAGTTGTTGAGGCACGCATGCTTGGTACACATGCATGTTTCAATAACTCATATACGTATATCTAGATAGCTTAGCTTAGGTTATTGGACGGCGACGGATAGATGGACCGGCGTGTGACCAATAGGGGGGTTCCACAGGGATCGGCGTTCGGCCCGCTCCTGTGGAACATAGGCTACGACTGTGTGCTCCGTGGCGCGCTCCCTTCTGAGGCGCGCCTCATTTGCTACGTGGATGACAGCCTAGTCGTAGCCCGGGGGGAGAAATAAATGAGCTGATGCGCTTGGTCATGGAGGCCTCGTGGTCGGGCGCATACGAATTTGGGCCTCGAGGTGGCCCTCAATAAGACCGAGGCCCTAATGTTTCATGGACCTCGGCGAGGGCCACCTCCGGGGCTAACATTTATGTAGAAGGCGTCCGGATCAGGGTGGGGACCCAGATGAAGTATCTGGGCCTCACCCTGGACGGACGTTGGTGGTTCGAGCCCCACTTTAAGGGGCTCGGACCACGCATAGACGGGGCGTCGGCGGCGCTTGGACGACTCCTCCCAAACACGGTTGCCGCATGCCGACGCCTGTACCTGGGACCTGGGCACCGCTGTGGGCGGACGCCCTCAGCGCCACCAATGTGCATGCGTTGCGAAATACGCAACGCACCGTGACGCTGAGGGTGATACGAGACTACCGGACGGTGTCCGCGACGGCGGCCATGGTGCTTGCGGGTTCCCTTCCTTGGGAGGTAGAGGCGGAAGTGCTTGCTGCCGTATATCAATACGGAGGTCAAGAAACAGATGGGGGAGCCTCTACCTCCCGAGGAAATAGAGGAAAGGAGATGGACGGAGAGAGAGGGGCAGATAGTGAGGTGGAGGCAGGACCTGGTGGACGCGCAGTACGGTAGAACGACTATCGACGCCGTCCGCCCGGTCCTGCAGGATTGGTGTCAACGGAAGTGGGGCTCCTTGACGTTCCGTCTAGTGCAAATGCTGACCGGGCACGGGTGCTTCGGTTTGGTACCTGTACCGGATAGCGTGCAGGGAGCCCACCGGCATATGCCATCAGTGCGGCGTTGACCCGGACACCGCGCAGCACACCCTGTCTGAGTGTGCTTTTTTATTTCTCGAAATGACTACGCTATTGACCGAGGAAGGTCTTAACAGCTTTACCGGACTACGGTCTGAGTGTGCTGCGTGGGAGGAACAGCGTCGCACTTTGACTGTGGTGATAGGCGAGGATCTCTCACTGCCGAGCGTGTGAAAGCCGTGCTCGGCAACGAGTCTGTATGGAATATGGTAGCCTCCTTCTGTAAGAAAGTCGCCTCGCAGAAGGAGGCGGCGGAGAGGGTCCACGCTGACGACCCTCTAAGCGGCCATCTCCGCGAACGATGAATCAGTAGGAGGAGGCGGCAATTTGTCCGTCTCCTCCCGCAATCGTAGTCGGCCCGAAGGAAGATGAATCGGTTGGGAGGGCTCATCTTCCCTTGCACCGGTCCAGCGGATGGAGGAGACGGCCGTTCATCACAGAACCGTCTCCTTCCAAGGAGGAGGCCTAGCGTAGTGTCATTCTACGCTAGGCCAACCGCTTGGAGCGACACGATGAAGTCTAATGAGATCTCGTGTCGCCCCAATCATTGAGAAGGCGGAAAAAAAAATATAGGTCGCGTTTTTTGCACAAAACAGGTGACAGCCCAAACCGTATGTCGTGCACCCTTGAGTTAGTCGCCCAAACATCCAAAATCGGCTGATTGCCTTTAGCGCTCGTCTCAATAGTTCAGTGAAGCTGTAAAGACCTTTCAAGGCCAACGTTCTCATTTCGAAAACAAATAATCTTAATTCTCCATATTATAACTGAATTATTAAAAGGCCAATCTTCTGCTATACATACAATACGAATGTAAATATAACGTGTGAAAAAATTGTTTCAGGTGTCTAAGGAATGAGTAATGAAATACATTTCAATCATTTCTAGAAATGTCTGTCTGTCTGTTTGTATGAACACGCGTCACTGCTAAAGTACTGGGCTTACAATAAAATCTACAAAAAAATCATAAAATATATCCTCGAGAATAGCTTAGTCTTTGTTTCATTAAAATCGGTCGACTACCAAAAGTTATTATAATTTGAATGACGAGTTTAGTACAAGAAAAAAGTAGATAAGCAAATGGACTTACTACATTCAGATGATTTTATTAATCATTGTTTTATTTTTATATAAGGATCCACACGGACAGAGTCGCGGGCACAGCTAGTTATAAATTAAAAAAAAAACTTGAGAGGTGTCAAGGGACACCCGGATGGAACGAAGTTCCTTTCGATTAATTAGTGAAGGAATTGTAATAAATTTTTTTTTTTTTTTAAGTTATATTAATATTTTTTTTTATTATTAACAAATATAATGTTATATAAACTTAATCAGTAGGCTCAATTTTCGTAATAATTGGCTTGTGGTAACTGAAGTAGGAAACATATGTTTGGGATAATCATTATTATTATTTTTTATTATTTACAAAAAACCTGTATACACTCAACAAAAATAATCGTCGCGACACCACACTGTTCAATGCGAAATAGAAATGAAAATATCTGACTTGCTTTCTATAAGAGAGAGAGAGACAGAGAGAGCGACAGACAGAGAAACATGCGACGCCGCACAGCTTACAATAGCTTACTATAGCAAAAAGTGTCGTGACAACTTTTCGTAAGAATTTTTTCCGTCTAGCCCCCTTTCATAACGCGCGATAAGGAACTTCGTTCCAACAAGTCATACAGAACTAAGTAACTATTCTAGAAGTAATTATGATAAATCTGTGTATATTTATAATTTAGTTAATAAGTGACAAACTGTGTTTATAATCTCTAAATAGTTTATCTGTGGTTTGCAACTGACAATGCGCATGACCTTTGCCAAAAAATTTAAAAGCGGCGGTCGCTACGCATTCTCTGTTTTACGCGTCACAGATTATATTTTTTATTTGGCATTCATGACGCAACGCGGTAACAAAAATGTATTACCCATATAAACATATCTATTTTTAGAACCATTTAGTAAACACCTGGTTCTTTTTCGTGTAAATTTATTACTTGTGTTGTTATTCCATGCAGAGAGTGATTGATAATTAAAAAAAGCTTAAGTACGTATATGTATTTAACCAAAAAATGCACACGAATTTTCAATTCTGTACTTCGAAAAACAAAGTGTGTGAACTAAGGTATATACAGTAGGTACCAACTGTATATGTGAATCACGAATGTAGAGTGTTGATATAACTTTATCTTTGTGTATAAAAAGTGTCTCTGATAATGGCGTTGTTAAAACTGAAGAATGAAATTTAGAGTTAAACACTGATAAATTTATCATTTCCTAGCTTCTGCCCGCGACTTTGTCCGCGTGGAATAGTTACCGTTTATCCAGCGCACGTAGCGGAAGCTCTCAAAAGGAAACATTCCTTATTAGTATTGATATTGGACTTAGCGTGATTAGCCTTCCTCGATAAATGAGCTATGTAACATTGAAAGAATCTTTCAAATCGGACCTTTATCTCTTTATAATATGAGTATAGGTATACATACCATTGCTCGAAAAAGACACCGTATATTTTATTTCCAAATTTTTTACGAATACTTGGGGTAACTTAATTACGAACTGCCAATTACACATAATACCTTCTAACTACAGTCATTTTGATAGCTTATGGGACCTGTATATTAGATTTTTCTCGCCTGTGGTTTCATATACCTATATGAAAAACTTCTACATAAAACAAGATAATATTGACAGATCGATGGTAACTGCCACGCCCTCTCTACAATCGAATACTCGGCTTCTACGCAGTGTTGCCAGATTATATAAATTACCATAATATGATTGTAAAAAGTACCATTCTAAAAAAGTTTGCGTGTATCATTGGGAACATGAGTAGGTATGTATAACTTCTTTGGCTTATGTGTAAAATTTAGAATTAAACAACGTAATTGTTCAAATGTGATTTTATATTTTTAATAAAATACATGTATAATTAATTTCTTTTTATTTGGTCTACGAAACTGTGTTTAATTTTACAATTTGAATTTATATTACACTTAAAATATACTTAAAAATTAAACACTTTTGGATGTAAACACAACTTACACTGTTGAAACGGTGCGTATGCGTAAGAAAACATAAAAACAAAATAACTAAAACTAAAATTGAACTTACAAAGTACTCATTTACAGAGAACAAAAAAAAAACAATACATAAAACAAAGGCGAAGCGAAAAAGAATGGTTATAAAAGTATATAATAATATGTGAAATAATTTTAAGATTAATTACGATAATACTGCTTTAATTTAGTTTTGAATGAGGCTAAAGGACAACAGAGAAACAAATCTATATCTTTTTCAATCTTATTATATAACGAACACATTCGATAAACGGGAGAATGCTGACCCAAGTTGGTTCTCGATTGTGGTAAGGTAAATGTTTTTCGGTTACTTAAGCGACTTGAAGGCCGAGGAAGACAGAAGGGCAGTTTTTTTAATATCTGCGGAGCATCTACATGTCCATGAACTAGCTTGTACAGAAAAACAATATCAGCAATTTTTCTACGAATATGCAGTGGCTCCACTTTGTAATGTAGTAGCCGCTTATTATATGCATCAAAAAATGCTATATGATATAAGAATTGCTTTTGGACTCGCTCGATTCTGTCAATGTGGACCTGGTAGCAGGGGTTCCATATAGTACTGCAGTATTCTAAGATGAATATACTGAGGGATAATCTATTCGATACATATAAGAACACTAAGTTTTATTCCCGAACGAATGTATTCGTTTTTTCATATTTATTACCTTTATTATTTGATTTACATTATTACATATAATAAATAAAATAGTAGGTTTGGGTTAAATTTTATCCCAAAATACAACAAACGTATTATTTCCTTAAGTACAAACTAATTTTCTTTGTATAAGATAAATAAAATAGTATGTAAGTGTATACCAGGTGACTACTAAGAGGGTAGTAATATTTATAGATGACTTTCCTTTCTGCACTCGATTCTCGTTCTAAATCAATTTAAAAAATTGGGTTCTTGATTTTTAACTTAATTATTTATTTTTTTGCCATGCTACTATGAAATATATATATATAAATACGAAAATTATAAACAATCCCCTACACGTCTATTTTAAAGCACAACGTCAATAAATGTCAGATGATTTCACTTTCATTTGAAAGAGAACTTGGGAACGTCAGGAACAAAAAGGGTTTATTGCCCGTCTTACTATCGAAAATTATTAACTTCGTAATCGGTCATTGCACTTAGGTTTTATTATTTTATTTACACATTTGTAGTTCTATTTTTGAAATTATTATAATAAACTTTAATTTATTATTTTATATGTTAAATGTGACCATGATGTATCATATCCTAGTATGTATGTATATAATTTTGTAGATGGTAGAGCCACGCTGAAGCTATTATTGGTTTCAGCATGAATGGATCGGCTCACCCGGGGTAGCACCACCCTCTCACAGAAAACTGACTTGAAGTAATAGTGCTTACAATGTTGCGTATCGTTCGGTCAGTGAGATCACCAAAGACCCATCTTCCCTTCCCTCTCCTCTCCCTGTCTCTCTCCTCTCCCTGTCTCTCTCCTCTTCCTTCCCCTCTCCTCTAACCACTCTCCCTTTCGCTCCACTCCCCCAAAGACAGACTGGCAACGCATGTGCGACTCCTGTGGGGTTGCTAGTGTTTTTGAAGGACAGTGATCGCTTAGCAACAGATGACCCGCCTGTTCGTTTGCTTCCTATATGACATAAAAAATAAAAAAATACTGAGTGTCTAACCTTTCATCTGGTATATATCAAATATAATATTTTTACTGTAGATGAACGGTTAAGATAATTGTTTAAAACATACAATTTTACCCCAGACAATGCCTTTATGGCTTACGTTAAAAACTACAATAATTCAGTTTAAAACAGGACATCTGGCAACACAGTACGTTAGTGATGTTTCTGTCGAATTCATCCTTGTTTGGCGTTATCGCAGACGAGCTTTTAAAACATATTAAGCGTCCTGTAAATTATTTTAAAACAGGAAAATATGGACTGCAAGATGTTTAATTCATTTATATATTTACTAGCCTCTGCCGGCGACTTCGTATAATGCAGCGATAGCTCTCAAGAGGAAAAAAACACCCCGATTTTTAAACATTCTTCATTGCTGATCCGCTCTTATTGGCCTTAGCGTGATGATATATAGCCTATAACCATTCTCGATAAATGAGCTATATAACAATGAAAGAATTATTCAAATCGGACTAGTAGTTCCTGAGATTACCCTCTACAACGTCACAACATCACAACGTCACAAACTCACAAACTTTACCTCTTTATAATATTAGTATAGATAGTATAGATTAATACGCAAGCTGAATGTTTAGACAGTAGCAATATTTATGCAGGATACTTTGCACTCGATTCTAGTTTTAAATCAATTAAAAGATGGGTGCCTAATATTTGACCTAATTATCCAGGCAAATACAAAAATTATTCTTAAACCTCTACTCGTCTATATTAAAGCACAGTAACAATGAAAGACCAAGTAGCAAAAGATATTTTTTCGAAGCATGAACAAAACAAAAGCGTTTGTTGATTTTTCTTTTATCATAGGTATTTAACTCCGGGACACCCCTCACAACTTTAGGCACCGGTCGTTGTACCTAGCTATACTTTTGATATTCTTAGACGAAACTTTAATTTTCTTTTTTTTTGTTGTTGTTTATTAGAATTTGTTGTGATATTATTATTTTATATGTTAAATGTGACCATGAAGTGTCATATCTTAGAATACTGCGAATTATTAACCATTCACCTGGTATATGGACAGATATAATAAAAGGGTAAAGAAATGAAAACTGTACATTAAATACTTTAAAGAAATATACTCTGGTGGGGCTTAGAATCAAGGACAGAACACATTTCCATAGTTTTTTTTTAAATGTTGTCTTTTTTATGCCAAAAGGCAGCAGACAGGCAGATGGCCCACCTGATGGTAAATGGTTACCGTCGCCTATGGGCAATTGCAACACCAAGGGCGTCACTGTTGTGTTGCCCACGTAAAAGAGCGCGTTTCAGTCCCTTCTTGAAGAGCTCCTATATCATAGCACTCAGGAAAAACCGTGCTGGGTAACCCACTGGCCTATCTGCTTGTCTGTCGTTTGTACGGGAGTCACGCAAAAACTACTGTATGCATTTTGTCGAATTTTCATATGGTAATAGTTTAGTACTTGAGTGACTGAGTCTAGCTCGGTTCTTTAAAAAAACATTTTTAAATTAAAATAAACTGTTAGGTTTGCCTTATAAAAAAAATTTTTCTACAAAAAAAAAAAAAAATTGTCTATTCTGTTGTCATTCGGGTTTGAACTGGTGTTTCACGGATTTTCGAAGCAACCAATTTCCATCTGAGCTATTTTCGTATTGACAGCGGCGGCGAAATTTACCCTTATATTCTAGCTATATATTTCCATTGCCTGAATACTCAGTTAAAAAAGTTTTCTATGAATAAAATCCAGCTAGATCGATTTATCGTCCCCGAAACTACCTACATGCTAAGTTTCATGGAAATAGACAACGCCGTTTCCGAGATCCTAAATATATATAAACATAAAAATGTACAAGAATTGCTCGTTTAAAGGTATTAGAAGATAGATACACCGGTATAATATATATAACATATTAGTAATTTGTATATCTATCTATGTAATACCTTTAAATGAGTAATTCTTGTATATTTTTATATTTGTATATATTCAGGATCTCGGAAACGGCGTTGTCTATTTCCATGAAACTTAGTATGTAGGTTGTTTCGAGGACAATAAATCGATCTAGTAGATTTCATTCATAAAAAAAACTTTTTTAACTGAGTTTTCAGGCGATGAAAAAATATAGCTAGAATATAAAGGTAGATTTCACCGCCGCTGTCAAAACAAAAATAGCTCAGATGAAAATCGGTTGCTTCGGAAATCCTTTTACCCCAGTTCGAGTCTGAGTGACAGCATGAGAGATATCTTATTATCATATTTTTTTTTATATAGAATTCTAATTTTGTGAGGTAAACCTAACAGTTTATTTTGATTTAAAAATGTGTTTTGAATCGATTGTTTTTTTTTTTTCGAAATGAAAACGATGTTGGCCTGGAATAATCTTCACAGCTTAAGCGAAAGGCTCGGTCGTTGAGGTACTGCTACTTATAAGAAACCACAAAATAGGCTTTATTATAGGGTGTTTCAATATGTCAATAATTTTGATGTCTGGAATCAAACTAACTGTGCATCGGTCAAAAATTTACGTAGTTATAATGATTTCTAATATATATGATTAACAATTAGATGCTGCAGTGCCATGCTGAATCTCAGTTTGCCTCCTGTGACATAAAAAAAAACAAAGGATGAAACCAGTTACATCGCCGATTTCGAATTTTAATAGACAATGAAATTCTATAATTTGATTAGTAACTGTATTTATAATAGAAGTTTCACGCGAACATAGTCGCGGGCATAGGTATTATATACTAATATTATAAAGAGGTAAAGTTTGTGAGTTTGTGACGTTGTAGGGGGTAATCTCAGGAACTACTGGTCCGATTTGAAAAAGTCTTTCAGTGTTGTATAGCTTATTTATCGAGGAAGGTTATATATCATCACGCTAATTCCAATAGGGGCAGAGTAGTAATGAGGAATGTTTAAAAATCAGGGTTTTTCCTCTTGAGTACTTTCGCTGCGTATGTTACTCCAAAGTATCTATACCACGCGAACGAAGTCGCGGGCAGAGGCTTGTATATACATAAATATAATCATAATATATTTATTGACACGAGCTAGCGTCACCGATTCGAGCGTTACCATTCACCTTCTTTCCATATTCATCGCGCCAATGTATATGAATGAGGAATCATTTTCAAGGATTTAAAGCAAATATCTAACATAAAAAAATAGCTCAAGTCAACTCACCGTTACTAGGCTAACAGACAACCGGTAATTTCTCGGTTCACCGGAATCCTTACCTAACGTATATATGCTTCGGAATACTCAATTAGAGCGCATTGTCCGTCCGTGCGTCACTCGTGAAAGGTTGTTACAAGAATTTTCATAACATAATGAGGGTAAGTAGTGTTTTAAAACGAATACTGCATAAACTCCACATAGGACAATACTTAATTCGTTTTAACCAGATTATGCACTTCGGCAGTGGCTCAAGTCTAGGTCCGTTCCCTCGGCGTGGAATCCTTGTGTGTGCTGCTCGCGCGATACACTCACACAAAATCTTACATCACTGCAACAACATTACACATATCACCTCCACACATGTGCATGCACACACGCTTACACATGAAAGTGGAAGGGTTTTATTTCTTTCCCTTATCGAACTGAAATAATTTAAAAAATTATCCGATACGAAATATATATAAGAATTGTTGAGGTATGTATGTTTGGGACACATATATGTTTCAACAACTCATATATATATATATATATATATATATCAATAGTTAGGTTAGCTCAGATAGGTCGCGAATTGCATGTAGCCTAGCCTAGGTGCCTAGGAGCCAAGCCTAGGTGTGCCGTGCACCCTTGAGCCAGTTGTGAACTAAAATCGGCTGAGGAGTGCCTTAAGCGCTCGTCTTAGTAGTCCGGTGGAGGCGTTAAGACCTTGCTAGGTCAATAGCGTAATCAGATAAAAAAATATCATTTTATGGAGTTATTGAGAGTTTTGGAAAATGAAAGGAAACAAATCTAGGCTTTTTTTTTTCTCGAACTGACTACGCTATTGACCTAGCAAGGTCTTAACAGCTTCACCGGACTACTAAGGCGAGCGCTTAAGGCACTCAGCCGATTTTATAATGGCAACCAGCTCAAGGGTGCACGGCACACCTCGGCTTGGCTGTTGCCCGTTGCATGCAAAAATCGCGACCTAACTTAGCTAACCTAGCTAACTATACATATATGTTTGAGTTGTTGAAACGTATATGAGTACCAGCATATCCGCCTCAACAACTCCTCCATACATTTTTATCGGAAACAACAAATCTAGGCAGTTACAACGACTGCTGAAAGAAGTAAAAACTCAAAAAAAAAAATTAAATAACTGTGGTCTCTTTTGAATTTTTAAATTGATTGTAGCGTGAACTATATCACTATTTATTATTAAACCGAGTCCTTTGTCACGTCTGTTTGTTCGTGATAAACTCAAAAACTATTGAACATATTCATGCGGTTTTCACCAGTAGATGAAATGATTCATGCGGTTTAGGTATATTATTTGTAGAGGTTTTTTGATGTGAAACGTCTATAGGCTGAGACTCAACCTAATTATTGGCGTAGCGACGCACAACATGAACATTGTACTATTAACGAAATACTCAAAAACATTTGCAACCCTATCTGTATGAACATAAGATTCAAACTGTTTTGTAGACCACTTGTAATACTAGATAGATGAGGTTCTGAATATATAACAATATATAAATGTATAATATGTGTATATTATATTTATATAAAGTAGACAAAGTCGATGTAATCTAATGAAGCCGTAAAAAGTTTTCGTGTGCTTAATTTGTAAACGCTGGCTACAACTTACGAGATATGTCAAATTAATGTACCAATATACTAAGAAATAAAAATGAGAGGTGTCAAGGGACACCCGGATGGAACGAAGTTCCTTTCGATTAATTAGTGAAGGAATTGTAATAAAATTTTATTTTTATAAAAGAAGAAAAGACTATTACGATTGTTTAATTCAATATGAAGTTATTCTAGTTTAAAGAAACTACAATTATTAATATTACACGCACGGCTTGCTAAATACATACGTTCTGATATTGTAATATTAAAATATGATTTGTTTTTGAATTTATTAAAATTATGACGCGTACACTTACTAAACACACAAAATGTGTAGATTATAATGCGTATGACTTGGTTAGCACAATAATAAAGAGAGGTTATAGTTCGTACTTGCTAAAAATACAAAAGCATTTATTATTATCTGTATATAATCTCTACTTACCTAACTTCATCAACAATATCCGGAACTTGTGCAGAAACACTGTCAGGATTCATTATTATTATTCTTTTTTATTATTTATTATTTACAAAAAACCTGTATACACTCAACAAAAATAATCGTCGCGACACCACACTGTTCAATGCGAAATAGAAATAAAAATATCTGGCTTGCTTTCTATAAGAGAGAGAGAGACAGACAGAGAAACATGCGACGCCGCACAGCTTACAATAGCTTACTATAGCAAAAAGTGTCGTGACAACTTTTCGTAAGAATTTTTTCCGTCTAGCCCCCTTTCACAACGCGCGATAAGGAACTTCGTTCCAAAACTAGTTCGAAATGAATTAGAGTTTTTAGCGGGATCTTCGCGGGATATCATGCTGTGGTTTTTATATTTCACTAACCGGACGTTGTCCCAAGATGACAATAAAAAATAATTTGACAAAATATAGACGTAAACCTTCATGGTAAAAAAACATACCTTATGTACTGGTGAGAACCGCATGAAAATCCGTTCAGTAGTTTTTGAGTTTATCACGAACAGACAGACAAAGAGACATGGCGGAAGACTTTTTTATAATGTGTAGTGATTCATAGTCTTGTACTATTTGGTTGTATGTTTTTTTTTACTTTATTTTTGGCAATCAATCTTTCAGATTATTACTGCCATTGTCACGTAGTCAATAATATTACAAGCGTCGTGCGATCATTTCAATATTAAGCGTCGTGTGAGTCAATATTCTAACAAGATGGTGGATCCCTTGTTAGAACCTTCCTGGGAGTTTTTGTGGCACTCAGAATTTCATGCTCCGTGGTATTGTTTTCCATTCACTTCACCTATGCACAATAAACTAACTATATTACGTAAAACACTACCAAATTTACAAAATATAGAGTCAAATAACACAAGATTATGAATAAAATATAAAATCCACTACATGACTGACTAAAATCCCGCCAAAAACTCGGTTGTATGTTTTGTAATGTTGGTGGTGTTATACGTAATATAGTTCGGTTATTGTGGACAAATGAAATAGATGGGGAATGATTCTGACTTGACACAGAAACTTCCTGGAATGTTCTAACAAGACGGCCACCATCTTGTTAGTTTATTGAAATTATATCACGAAACCTGTAATATACCTAATCTACAATGGCAATAAGAAACTACTAGAGGCTTGGTTGCCAAAAACAAAATCTATACTAATATTATAAAGCTGGAGGGTTTGGTTCAACGTTAACCTCGGGAACTCATAACTCATTTATCTAGGAAGAATAAACATCATCACGCTAAGACTAATAGGAGCGGAGCATCACTGAAGAATGTTTCAAAATCGTTTTTTTTTCCTTTTGAGAGCTTCCGATGCGTGTTAGCGTTAGCCCAAAATAACTTATCCACGCGGACGAAGTCGTGTGCAAAAGCTAGTCTATACTAATATTACAAAGAGGTAAA
Organism: Antheraea mylitta; assembly: GCA_014332785.1. NCBI lineage: Eukaryota > Metazoa > Arthropoda > Insecta > Lepidoptera > Saturniidae > Antheraea > Antheraea mylitta. The sequence continues at coordinate 448,570 of JACEII010000115.1, forward strand.
GTCTGTGAGTTTGTGATGTTGTGAGTTTGTAACGTTATAGGGGGAAATTTTAGGAACTACTGGTCCGATTTGAATAATTCTTTCAGTGTTATATAGCTCATTCATCAAGAATGGTTATATATCATCACGCTGAGACCATTAGGAGCGGAGCAAAAATGAAAAATGTTTCAAAATCGGGATGTTTTTTCCTATTGAGAACGCGAACGAAGTCGCGGGCAGAGACTAGTAATAAACAAAATTAATAATTGTAGAAAATTATAAATTCGCGTCTTTTTTTGGATAGTGAACTGTTACAATGAAATATATTATACATTTCGATTTCCGTTGATCTCTTTCCTACTAGCATAACACCGTGGCTTCGTCCGCGTTGAATAAAAATATGAACCTTATATTAATAGTAAAATATAAAATAATGAATAATTATAGTCAAATAAACTCTATTGAACGAAGCAGAAGTTTCTGGAAACGAATTTGTATATATTTTCTTGTTTGTAATTCGTACATTTTTTTACAGTTAATATGCTTTTGGTGTTTCCTCGTCGCTGTCAAAGCTCAAAACGGTAACTTCTACGCACCACAAACCTACAGACAGAACGTGAGTTTCGATTTAGAAAAAACAATATATATATACAATACAAATTGCCTAATGTATGTAAGCGTATTACTTCATAATCTATGCTATGCTATGCAACTATCAAGCTAACTTATTATTTTGTTCTCTGTAATTGCCAGGACAAGGTTTTAATTACGAAAATGTAAATAATCCTATAGGAGAAATGAAATATTTGGTTTAAAAAACCTCTATATAAAAAAGAACGTTAATGAGTGATTAAGACGAACAAAGCTAGGTCTTCAATAATATTCCTCCCACGCAACACACTCAGAAAGCGTGTGCTGCGCGGTGTCTTCCTCAGCGCCGCACTCGTGACAGGCGGCGGTCGGCTCCCTGCGAGCGATCCGGTGCAGGTACCACCCGAAACAGCCGTGCCCGGTCAGTACCTGCACCAGCCTGAACGTCAGGGAGCCCCAACTCCTCCCTATCCATTCTCGCCGCACTCTGGCGGCGGCGGTAGGGGGGAATTTGTCGCTGCCGAGTGTGGTCTCCGCTATGCTCGGCAGCGAACAGGCGTGGCGAGCAATGGCCTCCTTTTGCGAAGAGGTCATCTCGCAAAAGGAGGCGGCGGAGAGAGCCCGCGAGGTAGACCCTCTAAGTGGCCGTCTCCGCCAACAGAGGACCGGCAGGAGGAGGCGGCGTTTTGCCCAACTCCTCCTGCCACCGTAGCCGGTCCTGAGGGGATGCAGCCGGGGGGCTCTTCCCTTCATTGCACAGGTCCGGCGGACGAGGGGAGGCAGCTGGTGTGTACCCAGTCTGTCTCTCTATAGGTAGGAGCCCGGCGGACACCTTCCGCCGGCCGGACCGTTGGGGCGGCTCTACAAGGCTGATTAGCTAGAACGATCCCTTGCCGCCCCAACAACACGGTCTGACGGTACACCGTGGGGTTTTAGTCCGTGCGAGTCGGACATAACCCACCCTCTCCCCCGGGAGGGTAGGTATCCATAAGGGATTTCCCCACGTTATAAAGGTCTTCAATAATATTAAAATTGAACGGTCAATTGCCATTTTTTTTATTAAATTGTTACACTGTAAAGGAAAGATTTGCTTTCATTTACTTCGTAGTACACCCGTGCAAAGTCAGAGTAACTAGTATACATAATATTATACAGTCTGAGAGTTTAGAGAGTAACAATATTTATGAAAGATACTCTGCACTCGATTCTCTTTCTAAATCAATTAAAAATATAGGTGATTAATATTTGACCAAATCACACACAGATCAACAAGCTGTTGGCAGAATAGGCTTAAAAAATACTTGATTTATAACAGAACTTTGATAAATAACAAATGGTGTATCGTAAAATTGTATTTTTTGTATAAAATGTATCATATACATCTATATAGAGGGTAAACCTGATTGTTGGTGAGGCAAGTGTGTGAGACGTGGCGACGCGATACCACACTGAGCTCGCATACTTATAGTGTTTACAGTGTTACAATTTTACAGCTTACAATTTTCGATGTTTCACATCTGCCAGGCGTCCCGTGATGGCTCAAAATTTTTTTTTTAATTAATTTTTCATTTGTGCAATCTTTTTTTTGTAAACCATGAAATTTAAAATTTACGATATGATGAAATAGAAAAAAAAGATCCGCCATTTTGAAAGATTTGGGTCTTAAAAAATAATATTAAAGTTCCCATCACAGGTACCAGGAATGTAGAAGTTGCAAGGCAGTCGAAATATATACGCTTGGAATACATTACGTCATTCTAACCACAATCGTAGCGCAATATCGTTTTTAATTGCTTACTTAACGCGACCGAACGGACAATTAGTCCTTAATTGGTCTAAAACAATTCTGGTTTTACAAAACATAGGGAAAGTAATTGTGTATTGAACTGTAAAGCAATATATAATGAACGTTCAAGAGTGTTGCAAGCTTAAAAAAATATTAACGAGTTTTGACAACTGACTCACAACTTATTAAGCAACTAACTGTGCCTACTATTTCGTCCGCGTGAAACGTTAAACAGTTATTATATATCATGTATTAAGTGGATCAACTTTTCTCTCGTACTTACGCTGCGTCGTCATTAAAATTACAATAACTTTTAGTAAACTGGACCGATTTTATTGAAATAATGACTAAATGTTACTTGAAGATATGCTTTATGATTTTCTTCAATGAGTTTCATCATAAACGTGGTATTTCAGCAATGATGCTTGTTCAAACAAACTGCTAGACAGACATTTTTAAAATGAGTGCGTATAACAGTCACACGCGATTGAAGTAAATGAAGAAAAATTAAGAATTTGAATATTTTTAATTTTGTCAATAAATAGTTTATAAACAAAACAATCATACAATAATATAAAAATTTAATACTGAATAATAATAAATATCATACAATAGAATTAATTATGTATATACGGTCGCGCGACCGTGCTGCCATCTAGTTTCAATGTAAGAAGTAACAAATTAAATCAAAGCTTCACTATCTGTAGTGCCATCTATCAGCTAATTCGGAACTTAAATAACACAGAAAATATTATCAGCAACTCTTTGTTATAAAGTGAATTAAATATAGAAAATACAAACAGAATACTATTATGAGTAACGAATTAAATAAATCAAATTTAATAGAAGTTTTGGTTATGTTTAATTATTATTTAACCGGATGTTACACAAACGTGACGCCATATTGCAGTAACGGACTTCCGTTGCGTTCTCATCCAGTTACCTCCTAGTCGTACTTAAACAAGTTTTACTTCAAAAATTGAAATGTATTGTATTACTTATTCCATTTTTTTTACAAAAATCTAAAATTACAAACTCGTTAGATTTGCTTTCTTATTATATTTATAAACATGGACAACATTTATTGCCTTCTTTTGTGATTTGTCTATATTATCATGATACTTTTTTAGATTATTCTACGTTACACTGAAAATTTAGCAATTAAGTTTAAAACGTGTGATCAACACTTGACATCGGCGAAATTACCTACATAGAAATGTCTATATAGTAATTATATTTTCAAATTATGTTTATGAGAGTTTTGTTTGTAAAGAGCTATTTTTTTAAGCAATTAAATTATGTAATCTCCATAAATTATTTAGTCAAAAGATGAAAAAATTATGTTTTTAATTTTCATGAAACTTTTTACCTGGCAACCCTTATAATTAATTCAATATTCCTGGAAGTAATCCAATTTAAATGTTACCCATTGATTACTATCGCAATGCTTATAATAGTAGTACAATGTAACAAAAGTACTAGATGCTCATAAACATTGAAGCGGTATGTATACAGGTCGGCCAGCCAGCACTGTTTCAACCAGAGCACCGTCCGTGGGAATCCGTCAATAATAGAGTAAGGTCTTCTTATTCTGATTCCCTGGTACATTTTATCACCACATTCCCCAAAACAATCAACATTTTCTTTACCATCTTGAAAAAAAAGAAGATAAAGAAAACCATTTTCTTGACATGTCTTATAAGGAAAAAGAGTTTTTGGCGGGATTTTATTCTGTCATGTAGTTTAGTATGTCTGTTATATATTTTATTCATAAGTTTGTGTTATTTGACTCTATATTTTGTAAATTTGGTTGTGTTTTACGTAATATATTTAGTTTATTGTGCTTAAGTGAAGTGAATGGAAAATAATACCACGGAACATTAAATTCTGAGATACCACAGAAAGTCCCTGGAATTTTCTAACAGGGGATCCACCATCTTGTTAGAATATTGATTCACACGATACTTAATATTGAAATGATCGCATGACGTTTGTAATATTATTGACTATGCGACAATGGCTGTAATAATCTGAAAGATTGATTGCCAAAAATAAAGTTAAAAAAAATAATAAGGAAAAAAGAAATTCGATATAATCTAAATCCTGAGGAAGAATGGTGAAAGGCTAAAGAGAGACAAACCATTTCTTACATACACTACTAGATATCCGCCTGTTTTGTTGTGCTTTCAAAAACCTTTGAAAAAAGGAATCCAAAAATAAGTATTCTAGGATCTGTAGTGTAGCTTATAACCCACGAATGCCCTTGAAAGGTAAAACCATTATTAGACGAGTCATGTCGTATGCGTCTGAGTGCTAGGCTACGAAAGAGATGGATGAGAGAAAACTACATATGCCAAAATGCGAATGTTAAGGCTAATAAGTAAGATGTGTGGTGTAAATTGTGCCTCCGCGGAAAACACCGCGCAGCATACTTTAGTCGAGTGTTCCGCCTGGGAGATGTAACACCGCGATCTCTTGCTTTCGGTAGTCATCCGTAAAAGGTTCGAGAGCGATACTAGTTGGAACACCGTCACCTCGTACTGCAAGGCGGTTATACTAGCAAAGGAGGCGACGTGACGGAGAGGGAGAAAAAGCAAACCAGCCAGTTCCCCTCTCGCAGTCAACGATCACGACGGCGCAGAATCGATAATGCTGCCGTAAAGAATCTAATGTCTTAAATCTAAAGCTGCCGTAAAGAGGGCCTGGGGGCGATGAATGCGGACACGTCCATCACCCTGACAGACATCCTGCTCAGACCCATGTGTTTGAGGCGCATTGTGCCGATGCGCCTCCCACAATCATCGGGAGGGTAACCCTCTCGAGGGGTTCACAACTACAACGACTCCTCGACCGTGTAGAGGCTCCTGAACAAAGGCCGACACGACCCGGGGAAAGGTCGGTAGCTCCTGCTTCCCGGGCTATAGGTGAATGTAGGCACCATAGGGTTTTAGTCCGTGCAAGTCGGACATATCCCAACTACCTGCCCGAGTAGGGTGAGAATCTGTAGCGATTTCCCCATGTAAAAAAAACATGTGTAGTGCACCTAGATTAAGAATTAATGTATCAGAACAAGTTTAAAAATAACATCAGTGACAGTGTGTTTCATATAAAATATTTTGGTTAACTTGCACAAGTGCAGTGGATCGAAAATAATATCACGGAGCGTGGATTCTCTCTTGCCACAAAAACTTACTGAAAGGTTCTAACAAGGGCGCCACCTTCTTGTTAGAACCGACGACTAAGCAGCTCAGATCCAAAATACAACACAATAATCTCCATAACCAAAAACTGACTCGTTGGATCTCTCTTCTAACTTTTAATTAATTATTTTAGAAATCAATACCGTGGTAAAGCATTGTCACAAGCATTTTCTTAGCTGGCGCACTCAAGTAGAAGATTCTGAAAATTGTATTCCAAGTTAGTTAGTAACTTTAAGCTTAACTTAACTATCTTAAACCACACGTTAAACATACATAGCATTGCAAGTTAAATCCAGCTTAAAATAAAAAATACCCAAGACTTATAAGTTTTATTTTGTAGTTAGATGGATATCAAAAGGGACTTTTTGCGCCAGCTGGAAGAGATCTGAGATCCTTCTCGCAGCCATGGAATCCTGGTACTTCAAACCAAGGAAGTTGGAGAGGTGAGCCTTTTTTTATATCGTAGGAAACAAAGGAACAGGCGGGTCACCTGATGTTAAGTGATCAACGCCGTCCGTAGACACTAGCAATACCGGGGGGTCGCAAGTTCGTTGCCAGCCTGTGTTTGATGGGAGAGAGGGAAAGGGTTGGGGAGAGGGATGGAGAGATGAGCCTCCGGCGCTCTCACTGCCCGAATATAACGCAACAATGCAAGCACTGTTACTTCACGTCGGTGTTTCTGTGTGTCGGGTGGTAGGGCCCCGGGCGAATCGACCCATTCATGCTGAAACCAATAATAGCTTCAGCGTGGCTCTACCACCTACAGTTATGTTTTCACGAGGTTTTCTCTTTTTAAATCCCTTGCACCTGGACGACCGACTCGGTTCTTTAAAAAAAAAAAAATTAAATTAAAACAAACTGTTAGGTTTGCCTCACGAAATTAGCATTTTTTATAAAAAAAAAAAGTTAAAAGAGATATATATTTTGCTGTCATGGGGCCCCATGCTCGTTTGCTACCGACGTGGCATAAAAAAAAAAGTAAAAACAAAAATATTTTGAAAATTATTTAAAATCTATATCCCATTATTCGTAACAATTCCACAACCTTTGATGGCTGAATGGATAATTCACATACTCCAGAACCGGATTCCGTCGCAGCACCAGACGTGGAACCCTTCGTAGCTAAACCAGAACCTTGGAGACTTCCTTATTCGATAAACAAGGAGCAAAACGCAGCGATCATTCACCACAAGCAAGCTTTGACTTCAGGTAGTTATATCTGCGTTATTACCTACAAGTCGGATATTTTTCTGTAACACTGATCGATATTGTTTTTTTTTTTATTATATATGAGGCAAACGAATATGCTGGTCACCTGTTGTTAAGCGATCACCGCTGTCTATAGACACTAGCAACCCCAGAAGAGTCACAAATGCTTTGCCAGCCTGTGTTTGGGGGAATGGACAGAAAGAAAAGGGGGAAGGGAGAAGAGATGGGAGGGGAAGGGAGATGGGTCTCCGACGCTCTCACTGACCGAACGAAACGCAACAACGCAAGCACTGTTACTTCACGTCGGTGTTTCTGTAAGTCGGGTGGTACTACCACGGACGAGCCGACCCATTCATTCTGAAACCAATAATAGCTTCAGCGTGGCTCTACCATCTACTTATCTGTTACTTATCTGTCGAGCCTTCAAATCTTCATCGGTCTTTTAGGACACTCAGCTGAATGGCAACAAGCTCAAGAGTGTCACAGTGGCTAAACTTCGACTTGAGCTGTTTGTTGCCTTGAATACAATAACCCAAACTAACTAAATTAAAGTAAGCTAATCATACATATATACTTTACTGTGACACATATAGCCCGATTAGGCCTCCTTCGGCAACGGCTCAAGCCTAAGTTCGATCCCTCGGTAGGGAGCCCTTGAGTGCATTGCTTGCGCGATACAGTGACACAAAATATACATCACTGCTACAACAATACATGATCACACCCACACACGTTTACGCCTACACACTTACACATGAAAGTGGAAGGGTTTACTTTTGTTCCCTTATCGAACTGAAAAAAACTCCCAATTTTCCGATAATAAATATATGGAGGAGTTGTTGAGGCGTGTATACTTGGTACACATATACGTTTCAACAACTTATACATATATGAATAGTTAGCTAAGATAGGTCGCTATTTTGCATTCAACAGACAACAGCCAAGCCGAGGTGTGCCGTGCACCCTTGAGCTAGTTGCCAAAATAAAATCGGATGAGTGCCTTAAGCGCTCGCCTTAGTAGTCCGGTAAAGCTGTTAAGACCTTGCTAGGTCAATAGCGTAGTCAGTTCGAGAAAAAAAAGAGACATATATGAACTTTCTTATATATCGCACGGAAGTGTCCATATATTTTGAGTCTGATAATGTTGGCTAAGATTAACTAACCAAATAATAAGAAGAAAGGTCCCTGACACGACCCATGTACACAACATATCGAATGATTTATCGATAGGCCTTTGACACAAAGCCTTCCATATTCTCAGGTGTTGCTGGTGAAATATTCTAGTGGAGATTCCAAACGTTAAAAGTAATGAGGCAACCAAGGCATAATTGATTTTGACAAGTTTAATAACAGATACAATACTTTCCAAAGTAACCTATCTAGGTTTAACACATTGCTTTTCCATAGAGACAAAATTATAATAATAAATTTAAAATAGATACAATTTTTTGGAACGAAGTTCCTTATCGCGCGTTGTGAAAGGGGGCTAGACGGAAAAAATTCTTACGAAAAGTTGTCACGACACTTTTTGCTATAGTAAGCTATTGTAAGCTGTGCGGCGTCGCATGTTTCTCTGTCTGTCTCTCTCTCTCTCTTATAGAAAGCAAGCCAGATATTTTTATTTCTATTTCGCATTGAACAGTGTGGTGTCGCGACGATTATTTTTGTTGAGTGTATACAGGTTTTTTGTAAATAATAAATAATAATAATAATAATAATGATCCCAAACATATGTTTCCTACTTCAGTTACCACAAGCCAATTATTACGAAAATTGAGCCTACTGATTAAGTTTATATAACATTATATTTGTTAATAATAAAAAAATATTATTTTAACTTAAAAAAAATAAAATTTTATTACAATTCCTTCACTAATTAATCGAAAGGAACTTCGTTCCATCCGGGTGTCCCTTGAGACCTCTCAAGTTTTTTTTTTACGTTATTTTTGGCAACCAGTCTCTCAGATCATTACTGCCATTGACATGTAGTTAATTTATGCTAGTGGGCGCCCAGTGGTCGACATTCGACCATAGTTAATTGATTTTTTGAAGTTTGAACTTTATTAGAGTTCTTTAGTCAAAGGGTATACTTCTATAATCAAAGGTTTTCATCGTGGCTACTCAGTTATTTGCCATTTGCCATGATCGTTATTATATAATCATTAAAAAATTCTTTGTGTCAATGAAAATTAATTATAAATTGGAAACAGAAACCACGTGGTAAAGCTCAAATATTAACCAAACATAATTTTACGAAAATAAAGAAATTTATCGCAACCCATGACACAATTTTCAATTAATTTTACACGACACCATGGGGTGATATTACTGGGTGATATTTAATTAAATGTTATCTGTTAATTATGAGAAATAGTGATATGCCCAGTATCATCGTTTGGAAAAGTAATGGATACACAATACAATCAAATGGTGAATCCAAGACAAAGACGTTTTTAATACTACCATTATTAGCTTTTGAAAATAAATTATTCTTTGTTGATACATGAGGTTGAATTGCAACATTGTAACCGCGAAGGTCTAAGTCATGGAATTCTTTTATGAACAAAATTCTTATTTTGATTATACAAAGTAATATTTGACTCATTTTTTTATTAATTCATCATTTGAAGTGAGTTCACCGTAAAAAATAATAAACATTACAATAATAGTTATATTTTATAATATCATTGTTGAATGTAGAATGAAAAATGGTAATTGGAACTTAAGAGTTAAAAAATACATACAGTCGAGCATAGCAACCTCCTTCATAACCTCTTTTGATCATCGTAATTATTGACTGCTGTCAAAATGTCTTTTATGTGTACATGTGTGTATATGTTGTGTAAAATTCGAGTAGTAGTGTGAGTAGTGCATATTTTAATTAATTTAATGTACTTCTAATGCATTTTATATAAAATAAACAGCTTTCTACACTTCTCCGCCATATAAACTTTAACTATGCCAAATTTCAAGATCACCCGTTGACGGGAAATAGGTTAAAAAGGTATACAAAAAATTTGCTTCACGTATTAATGTATAGATATTAGTACAAGCGTCGTGTGATTATTTCAATATTCTATCAAGATCGTGGCTCCTTTGTTAGAACCTTCCAGGGAGTTTTTGTGACATCTCAGAATTTCATGCCCCTTGGTATTATTTTCCATTCACTTATGCACAATAAACTAACTATATTACGTATAACACCACCAAATTTACAAAATATAGAGTCAAATAACAAAAGATTATGAATAAAATATAAAATCCACTACATGACAGACTAAAATCCCGCTAAAAACTCCAACACAAAAGTTATAATGGGTAATTATTAATAACAAAATTACAATAGAAGATATCCAAATAAAATACATCGTTCTAAAATTTTTATTGCTTTACCGGATAATAAAGAAGGTGGATTCCGATTCGAATATGCTTCCGACAACGGTCAGGCAGCTGGGGAGGTGATCGAACCTGACGGCTCCAGGATTGGTGGCTACCAGTACAAGGATCCCAACGGGCAGTTGGTTAAACTGAAATATAGAGCCGGCAAGGACGGTTTTCAGGTGAGCGCTCCACGTATTTTATGTTAGCCTGGTAACAATATTCTGGAATATTCTTCTTTTTATTTCTTACTCTTCTTCTTTCTTTCTCTTTCTACTTTTGACAAACAGTCTCTTTAGGTCTTAAAATCTTATATACTAGTTGCCCGCCCCGGCTTCTGACAAGAATAAATCTTCCTTTTACAATAAAAGTATCTATTAGTAAATCGCAGAAAGACACTTTTTTGTCGCGTAAAATAACAAGTGCCTTGCGATAATTTTAAATGTTCTAACAAGATGGTGGCCCTCTTTCTAGAACTTGCCATGTAGTTTTTGTGGTATCTCAGAATTCATGCTCCGTGGTATTATTTCCGATCCACTTCACTTGTGCACAATAACCGAAACTATATTACGTAAAATGCCACCAATATTACAAAAATACGAGTCAAGTAACACATGATTATGAATAAAATATAAAATCTGCTACATGACAGACCAAGATCCTGTCAAAAACATCATGTATCCGGGCAGACACTTGAAACGTGATCTCTCTTTTAGGGTTTTTGACGGGATTTCAGTCTATCATGTAGTGTATTTTATATTTTATTCATAATCTTGTGTTATTTGACTCTATATTTGGTAAATTTGACGGTGTTTCACGTAATATAGTTAGTTTATTGTGCATAAGTGAAGTGAATAAAAAATAATACCACGGAGCGTGAAATTCTGAGATGCCACAAAACTCCTTGGAAGGTCGAACAAGCGAGCCACCATATGGTTTCCAAAATTGTATCTTATATTAAAATATTGAAATAATCAAACGACGCTTGTAATATTATTAACTACACGACAATGGCAGAAATAATCTGAAAGATTTGTTGGCAAAAATAAAGTTTAAAAAAAATCTCTCTTTTAGATTCTTGAAGGAAGCCATTTGCCTAAAAGTCAGCAGCCTGAACCGCCTCGATCCAATGGTAAGTTTAAATCCTTAATGTATTAAAGCGATCTTGGTTCAGTAGTACCAAAACAACGTAGCAGTAGCTATTAATCCTTGGGAATTAACTGAAGTTTTATGTGCATGCAAACCTCATAATGAAATCGTACGGTGGTAGGCATTCTTTTCTTAGCCCATTGCTCATTTGCCTAGCATCTGTTCGTATGATCTGTCAGTTGCATTTAAGAACCAGCCACCCTTATAGCGTGTTTACCATTTAAACCACATCGTCAGTTACCATCAGACAAGATGGTACTCATATGTTAAAGCTTGTAAAGTAAAAAAACACACCTAAAGATGACTGCACTGTACGGCAAAATGACTGCACTGTGCCTGATGAAAAGCACAGTACAATCCAAAAACAATAGCGACCTCCGAGTGACACACTGTCCATCGCCGGTCGCCATTATCATACCGGCCTGGAAATAGCTGGACATGTACGGGCTGATCCCGAAACGCGACGCGCAGAAGCGAGTCACTGTGACGGGTTTTTTCGCCATGTACATGGTGGTTGCGACCCAGTCGGGCTGTAAAACCCCACCACTCCGCATATTCTTCATCAAAAGCACATTATTCAGCACGATAACCACCGAGCTAAACAGAAAAGTTATGTATTCAAAAATGTTCCGTTTTTTTTTGTTTATAACTTTTTTGTATGCTATTTTATGATGAAGATATTAAGAAGAAAGTTGTAGAAAATTTAATTTGCTACAAATAATGTCGTATAAAATTTTCTAAGGGGTTGGTAGTTTACGAGATACAGAGCGAAAATCCTTTACACCCTTAATTCCAAGATGGCGGCTAAGAGTGTCGACACCACAAACTTGAATTTAAGATACGACACATCAAATTTTTTTATACTCCATAGAAGACTAACGAACGGGTGAGTCACCTGATGTTAAGTGATTACCACCGTCCATAGATACTTGGAACACCAGGGGAGTGCGTTACCAGCCTGTGTTCTGGATGAGGGGGAGGAAGGAAATAGAAGAGGGGGAAGGTGAGGAGAGTCTCCAGCATTCTCACTGACCGAATGAAACGCAAAAATGTAAGCACTATTACGACACGTCGGATTTCTGTGTGTCGAGTGGTAGTACCCCGGACGAGACGACCCATTCATACTAAAGCCAGTAATAGCTTCAGCGTGGCTCTACCACCTAAAAATTGAAATTAAATTGCGTCCTCTAAAAAACGCATACCTAAATCTAACTTTTCAACGGGCTAGTATTTAATTTCGATACAGATAACTTCTACCAACAAGCGTACAGTCAGCAGAAACAACAGTACGAGCTACAACAAGAGTACAATCAGCAGAAACCGAACCCACAACAGAACTGGAGGAATAACCAGGTGAGCGATTTATATTTTTATGAAATACTAGCCTCTGCCCTCGACTTCGTTCCCCTGGAATAGATATTTTAGCCTAAAGCTAATGCAGTCCGATGAAGCTGTTAAGACCTTGCTAGGTCAATAGCGTAGATAGTCCGAGAAAAAAAAGCTAAAACTAACACGCAGCGGAGCTTCCGCTAACGAGGAAAAGAAATCCCCGATTTTAAAACATTCTTAATAGATGCTCCGATCCTATTGGTCTTTGCGTGATAATACATAACCTATAAACTTCCTCGATAAATGAGCTATATAACACTGAAAGAATTTTTCAAATCGGACATGTAGTTCCTGAGATTACCCCCTACAATATCACAAACTCACAAACTTTACCTCTTTATAATATTAGTATAGATAAGGATATCATTGAAATAAATTAACCACCAACAAGTATTGGCTTAGAGAGTTAAAAAAAAAATTATAAAAATAAAGTAGATTTTCTGTATTTTTATAACTAACTAGTTCTGTTCGCCACTTCGACCGCTTGGAGCTACGTTGAGCTAACTAACACGCAGCGGAAGCTCTGAAAAGGAAGAAATACCCCCTATTTTCAAACATTCTTCATTGGTGCTCCGCTCCTATTGGTCTTAGCGTGATGATATATAGCCCATAACCATCCTTAAATGAGCTATATAACACTAAAATGAATTTTAAATCGATTAAGTAGTTCCTGAGATTAGCACGTTCAACCAAATAAATAAACAAACTTTTTATATATTAGTATAGATATAAATTTAAGCATTTTCGTGGAGGAAATTAACAAAGTCCTGTGGCTAATAACCTCATATATTGCATTCAAGCGAAGTCGGGGCAGATCGTTAGTTAAACAATATAGGGTTTTTTAAACATTGAATGAATCAATATACTTAAATGCAGGAATATGGGAGTGACCACAACCCAGCAGGAGGGCAGTACTTCATTCGGAACTGGAGAGAAGAGGACCTGAGAGATGATGATGGGCAGGTCAGTATAATAGTTTTTACCAGACTACCGGTGAACCGTCACGCGCGAACTAGTGACGCTGAATCGTGTATACTCAACTACAGTCGTCATCATTTCTACTATCCGACAAGGAGTACATACGTTCGAATGTTATAATAGCACTAGCGGACCCGGCGGACGTTGTCCTGCCTTTATAATAGAAAAAAAATCAGCCGCAACTCCATCTACCGGGTACAATTGGATCTAAACCACTCCCGGATCCACTGGAACACGCACACAAAATTTCATCAAAATCGGTCCAGCCGTTTAGGAGGAGCAGAATGACATACACTCATACAGAATTTTATATATAAAAAATAATATTCTAAAGAAGTTTTCGCTTCTATCGCGTGGTCAAGCATACACCCACTTTTGATAATACAATATAATATAATGTGTACATGAAATTAGTACTTTTTCAGGTTTTTTTCATATAGGATATAGTCAAATTAATATTAAAGTATGTTATATATATATTCCAGTATCGTGATAACGAATTGGAAGACAAAAGGCCTCATAACTTCGGCAGCGGATACGCCTTCGCCTTCAAGGGTTAATTATTAAAAAAAAATAGAAACAAAAGAATCGCTTTGTCAACATAACCTAATTTCCTACGCATTTCCTAATCCTTTAACTGATTCAGAATCTATATTTTTAAATGTCCATATATTGGTACTATAAGAAGAACTTAATTTCGGTTAAGCA